>CP135574.1:6798263-6835763 GCA_032401905.1 Swietenia macrophylla | reverse complement strand
GTTAATTGTTAGTATCCAAGCCAATTGTCCACGTCTTCCTTTCATCGATAGCTTCCCATTGTGGTCAATAAACAAATGAATTGACTATTTGTATGTGCATATGTGTAATACGTGACGTTATTGCATTGGTGCCTAGCACGTTATCCTCATTTGTGTATTGATGTACGCATTGTGGGAGGGAAAGACCGTTAGGTTTTGAAGGGTAAGTAAAGAAAGAATGGTAGTTGGCTTCTTCTCTATTCATTTTAATTTATTTCAATTCAAGCAAGTTCAACGTTAAAGATGGCGCGAACCTTGTGCAGATATGTTGGATTAGTTTCAGCTGTTCGTCGTGAACTTCCAACCAACGGTCAGAACTCACCAAATTTTCTCACCTTTTTAAAGATCAAACTCCACTTCCCTTTTCTTGACTTCCTTATGTCTCTAAATAATTAACACCAGACACAGAATAATAGGCTTCTCACTCCAAACCCTGTTCTTCTAAGTGTCACTGCTCTCTTCCAGTTTCCTCACAAGTAAGTTCATATACTTCTAAGTGTCACTGCTCTCTTCCAGATTCCTCACAAGTAAGTTCATAACTATATGAACACAGTATTTATTAATTAATAACTCTTTATTTGATAAAACCGTTACTTTATTGGCTACTAATGATTTTATGCCCTCACTTTAATTTCTGAAATTTGCCTGTAATGGAGAATGTAATTGCTTTTCTTTTACTATGCTTATGAGTTCTTGTATTTGTATTTGCGGTTTTTGATTTTTACTAGTTGACTTGGAATTATCATGTTCACAGACTTGCCGGCGGTTATCTGCATTTTGTAGTTAGTAAGTGCAAGAACTTAGTTCATGCTGACTTTTCATAAATTCAGTTCATAATCAATTGAATTCAAGTAAAAAAAATTTCAATCTAATGCTCACAAGAAGCATTTGATTGTACGCTAGCTTCAGATTCGAAGTTTAAATCATGGCTGAGGATCTGGAGAAACCATTGCTTGATCCTGAGAATTTCAACCGTGAGGGAATTGATTTGGTAAGTTCCGTAACAAAATCATTGCAGTTTCTCTATTTTTATTTCAAATTTTATGCTGCAGTCAGTACTCAAATTTCCGAAAATTATGCTTTCATAGGAACGCTTACCACTAGATGAAGTATTTGAGCAACTAAGAACATCCCGACGAGGACTTTCATCAGAAGATGCAGAAGCACGATTGAATATTTTTGGTCTGAACAAGCTTGAGGAGAAGCCGGTAAAATCCACAACCTGAATTTTCTGGAAAGCCATTATTGGTGTTCCAAGCTAGTAGAATAGTTTATTTGAAGTGGGAGATTCAGATCAGAGCTCCCTGTTGTTATCTAAAATTCTATCTGCATAAAAAGAAAACCAGCTAGATGTGACGAAAAAAATTTTAGGAATGTGGAGACACATTAATCTGGGAAGGAGATAAAATTACTTGTACTGGCTGTATCATAATTAAGAGAATGCACCAAAGCTTCAAAGATTGCCTTTCTCGCCCAAATGGTCTAATTTGTTTCTTGAAGTTTGCTTTTCTCAAATTATAACTGTTGAATTAAGCGTTTCGAAGTTGGATTGCAATCTGAAAATAATACGAAGAAACCAGCCGGCATTTTCCTTTCTAAACACAGGGTAATGGATGTTGATATATAACTGAGACCAGGCACTTCCTGTGTTGTTCAGATCATTTGTCTTATTCATATAACAGGATGCTTGCTTCTATGAAAGCCAATTATTCGCTATGTTCATGAAATTGAAGAAATTTTTATTTCTTATATAAACACATCCTCAATTTTTCTGATGCAGGAGAACAAATTCTTGAAATTTCTTGGTTTTATGTGGAATCCATTGTCATGGGTTATGGAAGCTGCAGCAGTGATGGCAATTGTTCTAGCTAACGGTGGGGTGAGTGAATTTAGTTTTGCGTGCATTCTAATTTTGCGCAGGGTCTTCTTTTCAGACTACCCTTTCTATTTGGAAAGCTATCCTGATTCACTCTTTATGCTTCAAAGCTGAGAAAAAAGTTTTTGGGAAATGATCTTTCAGGGGGAAGGTCCTGACTGGCAGGACTTTGTAGGCATTGTTTGTCTACTGATAATCAACTCAACAATAAGTTTTATAGAGGAAAATAACGCTGGGAATGCTGCAGCAGCGCTTATGGCTCGTTTAGCTCCAAAAACGAAGGTGAATCCCTCTTATTCATTGATATCTTCAACCAAGAGAGAGATTAAAAATATGTAAACAGTGTATCCCTCTCATGTATCTGTCTTCTCTGCTCCAGAGAGACACCTAAATGCTCTTGGAGAAGGGTTAAAAATCTGGAGTCTCATAATAAATGTTATTTTTTCTCATTATCCTTTTTTAAAGCGGTACCACATCTAATGACCATATCTTTTTGCAGGTTCTGCGAGATGGGCAATGGCAAGAACAAGATGCGGCTATTTTAGTGCCAGGAGATATAATTAGCATAAAGCTTGGGGATATTATCCCTGCAGATGCTCGCCTTCTTGAAGGAGACCCACTGAAAATTGACCAGGCAAGTGTTACAAATGAATGAACATCATTTTCTATTAGTATAGTACTTTCTGCAGTTCTATTCACCATGTTTTGTTGAGTGTTTCTTTCTTGGCCCTGCGCTATTTCAGTGAATAAGCATTAGAATTGTTTGCGTTTATAATGAAAACATGTAATATTTTGGTGCAGTCAGCACTTACTGGAGAATCACTCCCTGTCACCAAGAAGACAGGTGACGAAGTTTTTTCTGGTTCAACATGTAAGCATGGTGAAATTGAAGCTGTGGTAATAGCCACTGGCGTTCACTCTTTCTTTGGAAAAGCAGCACATCTGGTTGACTCCACCGAAGTTGTTGGACATTTTCAGCAGGTGACTCAGGAGATCTTTTATCTTCTTTAGATTTTATGGAATCAAAATTTGCATCAAAATCACATTCTTGCTGAAAATGAACTAGACATCATTCAAACAAACTCAAATCGGCCCTGGAATTTTAAGTATCGCTTAACTTGAAAAATGGATAGAGCATAACGTAATTCTGGGGATAAAATTACTGCAGGTCCTTACCTCCATTGGGAACTTCTGCATTTGCTCTATAGCAGTGGGAATGATTCTTGAAATCATTGTTATGTTCCCAATACAGCATCGTTCATACAGGGATGGAATCAACAACCTTCTTGTTCTCTTAATCGGAGGAATTCCCATAGCTATGCCAACAGTGTTATCTGTAACACTGGCAATTGGCTCTCACAGGCTTTCTCAACAGGTACAACTCTCAGTGCCTACATACATACAATATGGCAACATGGTAGTACACTAAATTTATATACACGGTTTCTGTTGTCACTGTCAAATAAGTTAGCTTAGGTTGAAAGCAAAGGTGCATGGGTAGTGTTACTAATGAAATTTACTTCCTAAGCAATTTCTTTTCCTGATCATTGTATCCTTAGTTATCTAGCAGAAGAAAGAAACTATACTTTGTCATTTTTCATTAGAAATAACAGCATAAAATTCATTTACCCCGCTGACGGTTTTGCAAATCCTTTTTAATTTTGGTTCCCCTCAATTTTCAGGGTGCCATTACAAAAAGGATGACAGCAATAGAAGAAATGGCCGGAATGGATGTCCTGTGCAGTGACAAAACTGGAACTCTTACATTGAATCGCCTCACTGTTGATCGGAACCTTATAGAGGTGTGTAAGTTGATTGAAGGGTTTCTAAATTTTGCCTTCGATGTCCAAAAGAATTCTCAAACTAAGGAAAACCTACGTCTTTAGAGATGCTTTGATTCACTTAGTTACCAGCTAAGCTTTATATCCTTTGTTAAAAGGAAAAGTCTCAAGCGTCGAATGTTTCATTATTAGATGTCTTGACATCACAATATTATGATAACATTCATTAACCAAAAATGGTATAATCTAGTTTTCCGTATCTGATTTCTTTAAAATTCCTTGCAGTCCTTTCCATTTCATCAATGGTCCAGAAGAGCCTAATTTAAAATAAATAAATTCTGCAGGTTTTTAATAAAGATTTGGACAAAGACATGATTGTTTTGCTTGCAGCTAGAGCAGCAAGACTGGAAAATCAGGATGCTATTGATGCTGCCATTGTTAATATGCTTGCTGATCCAAAGGAGGTATACTGAAATTCTAATCCTTTTGCTTTGCCGGATGAGATTGCGCATAAACAACTAAAAGTACCTTTGTGACTGCAGGCACGCGCAAATATTAAAGAAGTTCATTTTCTGCCCTTCAATCCAGTAGATAAACGTACCGCAATCACATACATAGATTCTGATGGTAATTGGTATCGGGCCAGCAAAGGAGCTCCTGAACAGGTGTCCATACTCTTACATACAGTTTAACTCTGTATATTTTAGATTAATCAATTGCATCTTATAACGATATATTAAATCCATTTTATCTTCAAGTACTATAAAAGAGCATGAACGCTTCACTTAACTCATAAAATTTTTCTGAGAAAACAGATTCTAAATCTGTGCAAAGAGAAAGAAGAGATTGCAGGAAAAGTCCACGCCATCATTGACAAGTTTGCTGAAAGAGGCTTGCGATCTCTTGCAGTTGCTTATCAGGTATTACTTCTTGGATGTTTATTTAAATTTTTCTGTTCTAGCCATTTTCGGCAAGAGTAGCATAAAGCATAAAGGAACTGAATGAATGAACTTATGGTACTGCAAAGATAGCTTGATCAAAATTTGAAATTTCATTTCATTAAACTTATTCATCAACTTCGGAGTATTATCCTCTACAGGAAGTTCCGGAAAGAACTAAGGAGGGTGCTGGAGCTCCTTGGACATTTTGTGGGTTATTGCCTTTGTTTGATCCTCCGAGACATGATAGTGCTGAGACCATCCGCAGAGCACTTAACCTTGGAGTTTGTGTTAAAATGATTACAGGTAAATGCCCTTTTTATGATATGAGAGTAGTTTGCTTATGGTTGATAATTAATATATGGATTTGGTGTAAATGATCAGTTGCTTGTCATAAATGCAATCATAATTTTCTCCTTTTCTTTGCAATTGAGGCATGCCGATTTCTTAGTTACCACCATTTAACTGAATCAATGATGCTGACCTGCATTTCACTCACTCTCACTCCTTTTTGAAAAACGCATAAACATATCAAGTTGGACTCCTTTTGAGAGGTGCAAGGATGTCATGGTATATATTTGAGAATTGAAATCATCCTGGTACTGGTATCTATCTTACCTGCAGTATCCGTGGACATCATATGATGACAAAATGAGATGAATGAAAATAGTGTTATATCCTACTTCAATGGGTTGATTGGATCCGTTATACCATACTTTGAATCACATATTCCCTAATCCCATCCGTGAACTTTAAGTATGAATATCTCATGAAAGAGTGAAAAAGACAATCCCATCCTCTGTGCTGACTGCAACACTGAAGAAAAGACTAATTCCGAAGTAAAAGACTAAATAGATATTTTTATTTTATCAAATAGGTGATCAGTTGGCAATTGCAAAGGAGACGGGCAGACGACTTGGCATGGGAACAAACATGTACCCCTCTTCATCACTGTTAGGTCGCGACAAAGATGAAAATGAAGCTCTTCCAGTGGATGAGCTTATTGAAAAGGCAGATGGCTTCGCCGGAGTATTTCCCGGTATTGAATCAGATTACTTTATCATGAAAAACTTTTTTTATTTCATCATAACTTTGGTGCTACTTTATTCGTTTATTTGAGTTTTTAATGCCAAAAACAATCGGAAGATAAAAGCATAATTGTGAAAGAAGACCTGCTTGAAATGGATAGAGCTGAAGGAAATTGTAAAACCTCTTCTTGGTCAATACTTGAGTTCTCCTCTATACAATGACATTAAATGCTTTTATTCTATACAAAGATGTTAAATTCTTATCCAAAACCCACCAGACAGTATGGACACCATAAACCTTGTGCTGATTGTCTATCACTGCTACGAATATGTATATTCCATGTTTATGGCTTTGTGTCCTGAGTCACCTGATAATATATCATTACTGTGCGACTTTCAGAACATAAATATGAAATTGTAAGGATTTTACAAGATAAGAAGCATGTCGTTGGAATGACTGGAGATGGTGTGAATGATGCACCTGCTCTGAAGAAAGCAGATATTGGAATAGCAGTGGCCGATGCTACAGATGCCGCAAGGAGTGCTGCTGACATAGTATTAACCGAGCCTGGCTTAAGCGTGATTATCAGTGCTGTTTTGACAAGCAGAGCTATATTCCAGAGAATGAAGAACTACACGGTTCAGTATCAGTCTCTTCTGAACTCAATTTCATAGAATTGAATCGGAATGTAATGTAAGCTCTGTGTCGTATGCTCACTAGAGAACAAAAATATTCTGGCCACCGATTAAAAATGAACTTGGTATATTGCTTCATTAAAACAACTTTTGAGTAGTAATCGTCATTGAAGTAAACTTTGAGCTAGGAGAGAGTCTAGGTGCACTTAGTATTCAATGGGCAAGACCCAGTAGTATGCAGGGCACGTCAGGTTATTTACATTTTTCACATGCAGCATCTGCCGGTATGTCTTTTCATTGATTTTTCTTTTTTTTGTTGAAAAACTGATTACCTTTAATGAATATGCAGATATATGCTGTCTCCATAACCATACGTATTGTGGTAAGAAAGTTTTCTTAAATGTTTACTGTTCCTTTTATTTTTAAAAACTGACTTGTTAAGTTATCCAAAACTTTCTCTCATTTAATTTTAAATGATTTTCAATCTGACATTTTGCAGCTTGGTTTCGTGCTTCTAGCTTTGATATGGGAATATGACTTTCCACCTTTTATGGTTCTGATAATAGCAATACTTAATGATGGTAACGTTCTAGACTGTTTTGAACTTTCCTTTTCCCTAAAAGATCGATAGTCAGTGCTTAGCTCAAAATTGATAATTAAACAAAGTAACTTTCGATGAGGTAGGAGTTGATTTCTCTTGAAATGTGTATTAAAGATGTCTTTTTCGTATTTGAAATTAGGCACCATCATGACTATTTCTAAAGATCGGGTGAAGCCATCTCCAAGGCCTGACAGTTGGAAGCTCAATGAGATATTTGCAACCGGCATTGTCATCGGCACCTATCTTGCTTTGGTTACTGTCTTATTTTACTGGGTTGTAGTTGACACCGATTTCTTTGAGGTATCACACATATTTAATTCTATATCCTAATTTTGTTTCTGTGGATGTTAAAATGAAGTGATTCTGTTTTCTGCAATTGATACCTATGGTTATTAATCATACATGTGATCGCAGACCCACTTTCATGTAAGATCCTTATCCAGCAATAATGAGGAAGTCTCATCTGCTGTATATCTTCAAGTCAGCATCATCAGCCAGGCTCTCATATTTGTTACTCGCAGTCAGAGTTGGTCATTTGTAGAGAGGCCGGGCACTTTGTTGATGTGCGCATTTGTGGTGGCACAATTGGTCTGAGTTTTACTAGAGCAGCTTCTATTTTGATATTCACTCGTTTCATTCATTTGTAGATAATTCTCAAATTAATTTTCTTAACCAGGTGGCTACATTAATTGCGGTATATGCACATATTAGTTTCGCTTATATTAGTGGCATTGGATGGGGATGGGCTGGCATTATTTGGTTATACAGCTTGATATTCTACATACCATTGGATATCATCAAGTTCATAGTCCGCTATGCCTTAAGTGGAGAGGCCTGGAATCTCTTGTTTGATAGAAAGGTTAGTCAGGGTAGTGTTCCATATGTAGTTTGTTGTATCATTATCTCTGTAAGGATCAAGCCACGCTTGAAATGTTCATGCTTCCTACTTTGGGTTTCAACAGACTGCTTTTACTTCCAAGAAAGATTATGGGAAGGAAGACAGGGCAGCTCAGTGGATTCTTTCCCAGAGAAGTCTTCAAGGTTTAATGGCTGCAGATTTGGAGTTCAATGGGAGGCGATCACGATCTTCTTTGATTGCTGAACAAGCCAGACGACGTGCTGAGATAGCCAGGTAACTCTGACATTCATTTTTCTACAAGGTCTTGCTCATCTGAATTGTTTGGGTAGATGTATATCTTGTTTCGTATGAAGTACTTAACCTTGAAAGGTTTTAGATTTTCATAAGCTCTAGGCTAATTCATTGATATTAGAAGTTTGTCACAGAAATCCACATGTTAAAATGACTTTTGAATTTTACAGACTGGGAGAGATACACACTTTGAGAGGACATGTAGAATCAGTCGTGAGGCTAAAAAATCTGGACTTGAACGTAATCCAAGCAGCCCATACCGTCTGAAGCCATGGTATGAATGCCTTATTTTTCAATTTTTTAATGAAGGCGATCCTGGCAGCAGTTGCCGACAAGATTGATGTTTCGGATACAATCTGCCACAGATATTCAAATTCGTTTTCCAATAGTCATTGAAAAATGGCATTTGTTATTTACACCACGAAATTCTCAAATATAGTGAGGAATGCGTATCCAGAAGCGACTTCAGCTAATAATTTTTGCTATTTCTTTAGCATGTATGTCAAATTTTTCATGTAGAAGAGGAGTGTCTTGAGGTTTGAAATTATGATTATTTGGGGGAAGAGTTCTTTATGTAAAATTTAGGCAAATTCCAAATTAATAAAATGACCAGAATCGGTAGAACTTTCCCTTGGAATATTATTGATTTCCTGCGGTTCGGAACTGGAATTGTTTGGCCATGTAGCTTAGATATCCAGCATATCACCCAGTTTCATAGTTTGATGAACCAATAATGTTGCTTCCCTCTTACAATTAAGTGCGGTCACCATGTTAACGCTCGAAATTGGAAATAGGTAGAACCACGGATGAATCATAGGAGTTTCGATGAAATTAAGCATTGGTAGTTGGTACAAGAAAAAGAGAACTGAGTAATGATTCTTGAGATATATGGAATCATGTATTCAAACCTTAGCCGGAAAACCAGGAACTACAGAGTTAACATCAAGGTTTTATCAAAAACAACACTCAAAACTGGGTTATTTTCTTCTAGCAGTGTGCAGAAGGACATTATGAATTCAAACATTCATGCTAAAACATAATCAAAACAAGGCTACCCGACCCTACTCTTTGGTCTTGAGAATGCTGGCCATATCATTTCACTTATAAATGACTACTGTGAGTCAAGATGTAATTGATTTCAATGCTTTCGAGTGTCACCTTCGTAGGTATCTCACCATCATTATTTGGGCGAGAAATTTTTAGAAAGAGGACAACTGAATAGCTCTCTCATTTCCAAGCCTCACAGAGTTGACATAATCAGTGGGGCAATGTGCAGAAACGCCAGGGAGTGCCAGTCCCATTGTCCCGGCCAAGATGGAAAACCACCATTCCTTGTACTCTGGCCCATGGGTGTAACCCATGGCTAAGCTTCGTATTTACTCCCAAAAAGCATTCAGATGCTCTGGAATCATGTACCGCAACCCAAAGTAATTTCTGCTTGGCTCCTCATCCACTTTCTTGAATATGCTTGCAATCGAGAGAAAAGCAACTCATTACCACATATATGGAAAGAGTAGGCTGGCATATCATGATATTATATGGTTTCTCGTCGATAGTATCTTTCACAGGAAAAATTTAATCACATATATATTGCCCCTTGAGCATATCTTTTTTTAGCCAATTCATCTGGATACCTGGTAACAAATAAATAGAAAAAAAAAATAATTTTCCCCTCCTAAAATAAAGATACATGTGGCTTGCTGACAAACTTGTATCACGTAGAAAGCACAAATAGGATGATCCAGAATCAATTTATGGGATGCTAATGTAAAGAATAAAAGGTGAATAATTGTATGAGTGATTGAAAAGTTTAAAGAGAAGCATAGGACGTACTTGCTCGATATAACAGTTGTTATAGTACAGGCAAACCCGAAAATGCTTGTACAAGCAAGTTTTGTCGTCAAAGGGCAACCAAGGCACCATGTCATTGCAGTAAACCACCCGAAAGTACTTTGGTTCTGGAGAATCCAAATGAGATTCCATGAACCGCCTAAGCTGCCGATTCTCAACCCTTGGTTGTCCAAATGTATACACACCCAACAACCTTTGCATTATCTCCATCTCCTCGTGTAGCACCATAATTGTTGGAAACAGTATAGCAAGGGCACTTCAAGTAAGCTCTTCAACTTGTTTTTTACAGCATAGTATGCAGTCACCTCCTCCGATGCTTCAGGTCAAAAGACTGCTCCCTTCCTTTTTGTTGCATGCCAGAAGCAGTGCCTGATGGCATTGATTCAGTCCGTCTGAAGAGGTGAACTTTACGTCCTTCCTCAGGAGGTGATAGTGGAAGGTAACAGCATCAGTTCTGTTGCCCAAACCTAAAGCTTCCAAGAACCCCATGTGGATTTTTCCCAATTTTGGGATCTCATACCAAGAATAATCAAAATCAGTAATCCAATCATCAGCATCAAATGGTTCTGTTCTCATAAAGCTGATTAATATCAATGTTGCATCTTTGGGCTTGTTACAAAGTATAAATACTTGAGTGGACTTCTCCTTTTGGAAATCTATGAAATTAAATTTCATATAAGAAGAGGAAGAAAAATAAAAGGATGAAACTTTGATGAAACCGACAGAATTTACAAAGAAATAATGAAAATGCTCAGTGATTGGACTTAGCTAGGATATCCATGAATATTGTTACCTCTAAAAAAAAATTGTGTATTAAATTTGAAAAGGTCATTGTAAAAGTTAAAATTAAGAAAAAATAACTAAAATATATAAATAAATATTGAACATAATTTTTGAAACGTATCTAAAAAAAGTTGAAGTGTATAATGAATAGTACTTAAAACATGCTGAAAAATTTAAAATAGTTTTTGAAAAAGTCGAAAAAAAAATAGGTAATGTTGCCCACATGTCCAGTAACTTAACCCTGAGTGATTAGCAAAGCTGAAAACTACTAACTGTTCTAGGACTGCGTTTGATATTAAGCATGAGGGCTTTTAAGCCGCGAGTGCTACGGGACAGAGACACTAGATATAAAAAAATTGGTAGGTCTCTCTAAAAGTTGGAGCTACCAAAACACATTCTTACTTGACTTCCAATGTTAAGTAAAATCTCCACATTCTTACTTGGTAGGTCTCTCTAAATGGACACATATTATATCCAAAATTCTTACCATTCCAGCAGTTGTAGAAGTCCACGAAATGCATCTGCTTTCATTAAAAGTTCAAATTAATTTGAATAATAGAAGATGAATGAACTAAAGTAAGAAAAGAGAGATGAAACAGGAACATAATAGTTTACCTTCCAGTGATGAACTACTACATTTCGAACAACTTCTGCATTCTCATAAGCTAATTTTGAAGCCATGATGCACAGGTCCATGAGAGCTCGGTTTTCCAGTTCCATTTTTATGCTTCTTTCCCCAAAACCAGAATCACAGATTTGTTCCATCATGGAAGAGCCGTTGTATTAGTCAATTCGGCCATCTAAATGCCCAATAGTACTCAAAAATGTGTTTGTGCCTCCCTGTGGAGTCAATACCTTGCCTATATGCACATAATATGACAGTAAGTGACCATACTTCAATGATTGCGACAAAGTTTGCAATTTTGTTCTCTAAGAAAGGTCATAAACGGCATAAGATTTTTGTGATGAAGATAAAATTATTTTCGTTATATATCCGCTATGAATTATCAAATTGCCTAACACGAAATTATCTCAGAAGAATCAAATCATTCAAGAACTACAACAATTGTGACGTATAAAACAATGCAACATAAAAGCATAGATAAAAGACTATCAATCAAGTGGGGTTGTTAATACAGTCACAATTAAACAATCCCATGGGCACATGGGTAAACAAATGGTAAGAGAGTAAGAGAAGGGTGTTTGGATTTACCATGAAAGAAGTTATAAAGCAAGCCAGAGATGCTGCCATTCTGAAAGAGAAGATGGAGAATGAAATCCACAACATCGCCAGTGTACTCCAATGGCTTGGCAAAAGAAGCAATAATCTAACGAACAAGTATAGAAACAACAATCACCATCTATGATCAGCAGTTTCCCGACCAATCATCTCTGCTTCTGCTTCTGCTTCCGCTTCCTCAGAACTCTCCAAAAACCTCACACCGCTACTAATGTCCCCCAACACCAAGTATGTCAACAAGTCAAACATCCCACCATTCTCCGGTCTCACTATCAAATACTTTAAATCATCAAAGTTAGGACCGGTAGCCACGAAGATGGTGTTACAAGAAGTGCTTCACACCAACTCTTTCGATGTGTGGAATAAATGAGTCAGTCTTGTCTTTCTCGGTCCATTGGTATACTTTTAGATGTGTGGAATAAATGAGTCAGTCTTGTCTATCTCGGTCCATTGGTATACCTTTATAAGTGAAGGTTGAGGTAAATGTCACGGGTGCTGATTGATGGTTTTCTCTGGATTGGATATTAACAGATTTCCGTTAATAGCCTTGAGTGTTTACATTAAGTTCGTCATCATCCCGAGCAGTTATCTTTATCACAAACCAGATACCTAGATTTACGATCATCATCTTCAAAGTTATAATTACTAGTAGCCATTAATTAATTATAAAATGAATTCCTCAGTCGGCGTCCTTAATTTCTCTGCAATTGCCATATAGGTATCACTATCTTTCTTCTTTCGATTAATTATGTTATCTGCACGAAGGAAAAAATCAAATCAAACCAAATAATTAGTGGCAATCAGAATAAGTTAATTAATAAACCAATTCACTTGTGATCCCGAATGTAAGCAGAAATATCAACCAAATTTAGAAACATTTTATAGCTTGGACGTAGGAAACTGAGGTATCGTAGTCTTCTTTTGTAGAGAGTGTGTGTGTGTGTTTTATCATATCATACGAAAGCCTGATCAATCTGGTAAATGAATTCCATGTGTGTACACTAACTCATTATGTCTAATAAGTTAATTTTTATAATCTAATAATTGTAAATTATGTTATTGATTTGGTGTTATAATTTTTAATCCAGATTCAAAAATTGATTTGTCAATGTTATAAAAGCAATTGATCTTTTTACATTCAATATGAATATAATTTTTACTAGTTCTATTAATCACTTTAGTTGAATAATTAAATCATCCAAGATCATAATGAACCATATTCACTAATTTTTGTTAGTTATTGATAACTAGTATTAATCACGAAAATTAATTGATCATTTAAATTTTAAAATTAAATTAACGATAATAAAAATTAAAATACCTAGTGAAAATGATTTCCAAGGACATGCATGTTAATATTATTGTTAGATTAATCATGGCTTGGTTAGAAATTAAATTCGTGGGAGTTGCGCGGACATTTGGAAAATCGAGAAGATGGGGGTGTGGTGGTGGTGGAAATTTGGGGATTAATGCTCATAATTATCTTTCTAAGTTATGACTCAATCGCATTGCGTTGCGTACCAGGCATGCAGGCTGGAGCCTCAAAGTTTTTGAATGAACCTAAACGAGGTTTCATTTATTGAGCTCTAGAATTATTAAGTTACAGCTGAGGTAAATCAGGCATTGACCACCCCGCCTCCTAATTAGCTTCGTCCAACATACATATTTACAATCACAGAAGCCCTTTGCAACAGCCAACATATATATACATATATTAAACACCACACCCCCTCATTCATTTCTCCCAATATAGGCTAATATACTTGTCAATCATCAATTTTCTCACGCGAATATATATATTGATTAATACTTGTTTGTAATAAAGTTTTTAAGTTAAAATATTGAATTATATTTTGATGCTATCAAAATCTTGCCATCTCAATGCCCAACGGCAAACAAGAATAAACGGGCTTAAAAATTACTATTATGATTAATGAGATCAATCAATGACTATAGTTTATTTTATGTCATTTTCATATTATTTATTATTTTATCTAAATTATTTGAATTTTACTAATTTAAGAATTTAGTTTCAAATTTTCGTATTAAGCTTCAACTTTTATATCATTTTGCCCCATTTAAAATTTTTAATTTACAAATTTGGGCAAAAGCATTGTCTCAACTTAGATAGATGGATACTATATATACAAATATATCTTTGATATAATCAACAACTCATAATTTATTGACAGAATTTTTATTTGAAAATTCTCATATACTCTAAAGATATATTTGTTTGTGTGTTTTTTTTTTTTTCTGTTATTTACTTAAATTATTAAAACATAATAAGTAAATCGTTTGAAGATTGAGCCTTTTTTTTTTTCCTTGTGTTTTTTTAATTCATATATCATCCATTTATTTGTGTTTGATAATTGAATATTTAAACTTTTATATTTAATATTTAATTATTATTTTATTTCATGTTAATTATAAATTAAAGTTAGATAGTTGAATATGAAACACATTTTAAGTTCTCTGACTTTTATTCAAAGCCACTGAAAGTTAGGTATACGGTGGAGAGTTGAACATGGGTAATGTCTTTTTTGCGTGGTCCACTGACGAAAATGAAGGCTTAATGGCAACCATGACCTCTCTCGAGGTATAGTCGTATTTATTATATAAATAATAGGCCCCTCCTCTCGCCTCATGATCAAGATTGTTTAGCATAAATAATTGATTATTGAAAGCTTGAGTTTTGCTACCAAATTTCTTATTTTCTTTAGTTTGTATGCATCTTTAATTACCATGACAGTGATAAAAATAGCATTAATAAATAATATCTATGAAATCTGACTCCAGTTTAGTGATATACCTGACCCGAAGCAACATACTGTAATCCCTTGTTTTTTTTTTTTCTTGGAGTAGAGTGGAAGTTACAAGAAATAATACTGTACTGTTTGCACACCATGTATACCCTTGGGTCCGAATCTGACATTGACTGTCTCGGTGGTATCTTGTCTCACTGTCACAAAATCCAAAATGAGCAATTCTGTAATTATGATTGCCAAACTTACCAAAATTACGTCAATGTCTATTAACTATCCTTTTTACAGTGTATTTGTAATGTCAGTAGGTGAAAAAGTGAACTACGCATGAAAACAACGCGTTACTTAACGACGAGATTCTTGTGACTCAGCCGATAATACCGGCCAGTTTACTAATATTATTATTATTATTTTTTCCTTCTAGTTTCGAAATTAATCAATTGAATCTTTAAAGGTAACTAATCTCTCTCAGCATATCATCATCATGAAAGCTACTTCTCCCTTAACCATTCTTGAATCAATCTTTTTATTTAATAAAACAAAGCGTGTAATCCTAGTGAAAACTGCTTATTATTTATTCATACAAGTTTTTCAAGTTAAGAGAAATATTATTAATAATAAAATATTACAGCATACACGGTTTATACAACTATCAGGATAGTATTTTTCTCTTTTATTTTTATTTCACTTCAGAGGTAAAAACCGAACAAATATTGTTGATCAACCATAAAAAGGCACGAAATTAGCAATCTGTGGCTTTGGATTCTTCTGGCAAGTCGTGCCTGCCAGCTTTCACTCGGGTATGGCTAAATAGCTATTCTATATCATTAAAAATCTTAATAAAAACATTTTTTTTAAATGAAAAAAAAGTTTTAATCAATCAAGGGAACAAAAAAAAAAAAAGTAATCCTGTACTCACAAAGCCCTTTTTGGCTTGCTGGGTTGTAACAGCTTTGGCGAGAGAAAGAGATGGAGATGGTGGAGAACTGGAAGAGAGTGTTTGTGTCGGTGGTAGTCTGCATTTTCGGATGGAAACCCAGTTATATCAATGCTGCCACAGATCCTTCCGATGGTGAGTGTTCCCTCGATCCATCTCCCACTTTTGCTTGATTTTCTATCTCGTGTTCTTTTGCTTTACTTCAGATTTAAATGATTTGCATTTGCTGATCTTCAGCTAAATCCGCATTTTTGTGGCTTTTTGCGTGCTACTGATAATATTTCTTTATTTTGGTCGAATGGCCCTCGTTACTACTTATGTTTAATGAGGACTGTGTTGATGCATTTGCGGATTTTGCCTCTTTTTCTTTAATATTTTTGCTTATACTGCTTTTAAACATTTCTAAAATAAGGAAAGTTTGCTCTTTTAATAGAGGTGCAATCTATTCAACAAATTAAAGTTCCTTTTTTTCCCTTTTTTTTTGGATTGTATGGTCTGCTGAAGTTTCGAGTATTAATGCCATTAGCTATATACATGATTGTACTCTGACAAGTCCCTATTCTTCGGTGCATCGGTCAATAGAACCTTTTTTCAAATTGCATTTTAAGCTGTCTGTGGCTTATCTGTTAGAATTCCAGTTTTAGCATTGTTAATTTTCCATTAAACCGTCAAATTATATTTGTGTTGATACCCCTTGAATCTGATATGTAATGCTATGGATGTTGGCCTATAGCTTGTGGGAGGATTAAGCATACAAGCTTTTTGTTTCTTCGCTTTAAAGATATTAATGGATGAGTGTCTGAGGGTGACAGAGTGATTAATATGTGGGGTTAATTGAATTTTTTTTTTTTTTTTGGTAAATAATTGTTATTTGCTCAGGAGAATGACTCAACAGCTAAGTTATGAGAATTAGACAAGCTCATATATCTGACATGTCAATCAACTGCAAGCAATAATTGAGGTTCTGCATGCACTGTAGAAAGAAAATACTTCTGCCAATTTCTCACATTTGATGAGCCTAAACATCTTTCCTTTAGTTCATATGTTGAATGATTTTCCTGTGTGATTTGTTATCTTCTTACTCTGCAATTGCTTTTATACCCAAAAAAGTGTCTCCTGTCTGCTGTTTTTCCTTTGCCCATTGTGGCTTTGCGCCACAAATATGTTAAATAAAAGAAGAAACCAGACTACCAATATTTGTCTTAAACCTACAGACAGAAAATGCAACTTTTGAATTTGATTATCACAATATTTTATATATAAAATTCATTCTAATTATCTTATGAGTGAAGGCTATTGTCCAAGGGCCATGATGTTTTTAGAAACAGATGTGGAAAGTTTTCAGAGTAGTCTGTCAATCTGATTTAAATCCTCAGAGGGTTAAATGTAGTTATCATACTAATTGCTGGGCTGATATGCAGCTTCTGCTCTGAAGGTGATGTACAGCAGTTTAAATTCACCAGCTCAGCTAACCCAGTGGAGCACAAGTGGCGATGATCCGTGCGGGCAGTCTTGGAAAGGGGTTATTTGCTCAGGCCAGCGAGTCACAGAACTGTGATCTTCTTCCCCTTTTGTTTCTTTTTGTATGTTAATTTCAGATGTCATTATCAATGCTGAATTTGAGTATATATGTCTTTCACCAGAAAATTATCGGGTCTTGGACTCTCTGGATCAATGGGTTACCAGCTCTCAAGTTTGACAGCGTTAAACAACCTGTAAGATCAATAGTCTTCTACTTTTTCCTTTTCCTTCTTCAATACATTGGTGAGTTTCATTTGCAAATAATAGAGAACCTCAATATTTTAGTTGTTTGGGTTAATTCTGACATGTAGGTAAAAATATATAATTACTTTGGTTTTGTACTTTGATGAAATCCTGCAGAGATATGAGCAATAATAATCTTGGAGGCAACATTCCTTACAATTTACCCCCAAACTTACAGCAAATGTATGTTTTATACGTATGGATTTCTCTTCTTTTGTGTTGTCCTTTCTGATTTTATAATGATTTACAATGGCTGTTCTTCTTTTGGCATGTAGAAATCTTGGCAACAATAAATTTACAGGAAATGTCCCTTACTCTGTTTCCCAAATGACCTCTCTTAAATACCTGTGAGTAGCTTTGTCATGACAAAATGCCACAGTCAAGCTTGAACTCTTATTTTAGTTTATTTATTATCTTTTAATTCTTTCGGTTGTAGAAACATCGGTCACAACCAACTTCAAGGTCAACTAAATGACATGTTTGGACAGATTTCTTCTCTCTCTACATTGTGAGATCTCCACCTCTCTTTCTTTTGTAATAATGCTATCACCAAATGGTTTGAAGATTTAACTATTAACTGCCCATTTGAGATCTCTATCATTTCTATGACAAATTTCTGTTAAAAATAAGCCCATGGCTAATTCTGAATTCTCTTATTTTTGGAAGTGTTTAGCATCTTCCTTAAGTTGGTTTTGTTAAAAGACCTAGTGATGATATTTGTAATCTGTGCTTCAGGGATCTCTCTTTCAATTCTCTCACGGGAAATCTTCCTGAGAGTTTTAGCTCCCTTTCAAGCCTCAGTTCATTGTAAGTGATGAAGAGATTGTCTTTTGTGGTATAAGTTCAGCTGTAATGTTTTGTTCCATCCTTATACTTTTTATCCATCCTTGTGTAGGTATTTGCAGAGCAACCAGTTTACAGGTCCTATTGACGTTCTGGCCAACCTGCCCCTTGACAATCTGTAGGTGACCAGCATATCAGTGAACAGAAAAGAAACTATATATATATATATATATATCATATCCTCGCAAGTGTTCTGGTATATAACCTGCTGTGTTATTTGTCTTTGTCTTTCTTAGGAATGTCGCAAATAATCATTTTACTGGCTGGATTCCCGAACAGTTGAAAGGCATTAATCTGCAGTAAGCTTTTGATAGTATTATCAATTGATATGGTTGTTCATTTGTAGAGATTAAGAGCACCACATGATCTCAATCATCTCTGTGACAGGAAGGATGGCAACACTTGGAACTCTGGGCCTGCCCCTCCTCCTCCACCCGGCACACCTCCAGCCAGAAAAAATAACCCAAAACACAAGTCTGATACTAATAACAGCCCATCAGAAAGTGCTGGCAGCAAGAAATCAGGTGTAGGTGGTGGCAGCATAGCAGGAATACTGATTTCTATCTTTGTTGTCGGGGGAATAGTGGCATTCTTTTTGATGAAAAGAAGATCAAGAAGGTCATCCCCAGACATAGAAAAGCTTGACAATCAGCCCTTTGCCCCACTTGCTTCTTCTAATGAAGTACAAGGTAACCATATTTTATTCACATCCTCTCTGTTTTCATCTATCAACTTTGCCTTAGTTCTTATGTGTTGTTGATGTATTTTTTAGCTTTTGATTTGAATGTTTATGTTTGTTTTGTTGTAAATCTGCATTGCAGAAATGAAGTCTGTACAGAGTTGCTCTGCCATCGACACAAAGAAGTTTGACACCACTGCCTCAATAAATCTAAGACCCCCACCAATTGATCGTCATAAATCATTTGATGAAGATGATTTTTCAAATAAGCCTGTTGTCATCAAGAAAGCTGTTAAAGCTCCCACAAACGTGACATCATACTCAATTGCCGACCTGCAGATGGCTACCGACAGCTTCAATGTTGAAAACCTTCTTGGTGAGGGCACTTTTGGACGTGTTTATCGAGCTCAATTGGACGATGGGAAGGTATACTTTTCTTTCCGAATAAATCTACTTGCCATGTCGGTTTGAAGATCTTGTAATAATTTCTTGACTCTCTCTCTCTCTCTCTCTCTCTCTCTTTGGTTCATATCCTAGTCTGAGTTCTTGTTCTATATGATGAATAACATGCTTAATTATAATGTCTATCAACTAGGGGAGAGGGTAAAGAACTTGTGTGCAAATAGATGAAAGTTAATATACATCATATGCATGTAATTTCACTGCTGAATCTGATCCTGTAAAATGCAGCATGCATCAAAGTGTTGACCTTCTGTTATTTTCTTTTTGCTTGATTTGCTGTATCTAGTACATTGAAGATGTTTGACTTTAATTTGTGGTTACCTTTTACAATGCTTCAGGTTCTTGCTGTGAAAAAAATAGATTCATCTGCTCTTCCCAATGCAATGTCTGATGATTTTACAGAGATAGTTTCCAACATATCCCATTTGCATCACCCAAATGTAATGGAGCTAGTGGGTTATTGTTCGGAGTATGGGCAGCACCTGCTAGTCTATGAGTTCCATAAAAATGGTTCATTGCATGACTTCCTGCATCTATCAGATGAATACAGTAAGCCTTTAATATGGAACTCCCGTGTCAAAATTGCTCTGGGGACTGCACGTTCACTGGAGTAAGTCAATTATGAATAATTGTTTTTCTTATTAAATAAAAGCCAGACTTCAAAGAGTTATTACTATTTTTTTTAAAAAAAATTGCTGTAACACTTTGCACCATGAACCCCCTCCCCTTTCCTTGCTTTCCTTTTAGTGCTTGCTCTTGGTTTTCTTTCCAATACCAATGGATAGCTTAAGCTTCCCTTGAATGACTTTGTGAATAGGAATATTTTTTACTGCAACTCCATTTATTTTCTGTTTTTCTTTCCTGTCTTGTCCAGTGAACCTATGGCATTTTTTTGTTATTTCCAAATGTTAGTAGCTGTTATATAGTTGGGCATTTCATAGCTACTCCTAGTTTTTAATTTGTTTTGAAGCCTTACGATATCAAGGAGTGTTGAGTATATAAAATTTTGGAATATTCTATTACTTCTGTTGAAAGAAAAGGGTTATCAAAATGGAAGCAAAATAATATTGTCAATTGTCTGGATATTCGTTAAAATCAGTTATGGAATTTAGAAACTGTACTATGTGGAATATTTCTTAAACTTAGTGCTAAGGTTATTTCAGAAGCATTGTTGTTACCTTATCTCTATATAACAACTGCCTTTTACTCACAAAGGGACTTTTCAGGTACTTGCATGAAGTTTGCTCACCATCAGTTGTTCATAAAAATATTAAGTCAGCCAACATACTACTGGACACCGAGCTCAATCCTCACCTTTCAGATTGTGGCCTGGCAAGCTCTATGCCAAATGCCGATAAGGTGAATTTTGAATTTGTTGCTAAGAATTGAGTATCCCCTTCTATAATATCCTACTTGTGCATCTCTTATGAATAGAAAATACGTCTATCTCACCCACCATACAATCATCATGTTCAAAATTTGCTAGGTGTTAAAGTTCTGCTAAACTGCCCACATGGTTCTAGAAGCGTAACATCTAAGTGAAATGCCAAAGAAATAGTAGTATATATTATTTCTGTTACTATCAACCATAACACAAAAAGAATAAATAAATAAATTGCATGAGTGCAGTGCACTGTCCTTTGAGTGTATAAGGAGTGTGTTTGGGTTGCTCAATGGAATAGAAAAAGTGAGTAGTTGTGATAGAAGTAGAAAAAATTCCTGTGATGTCAGCTGTGGTGTTAGAGTGATCCTTTTGCATTGCTATTTGAGTTTCAATTGCTTGATTTGATTGCCTATCTACATGCTAATGCTTGAAGTCTTTCATATGCAGGCATTGAACAATAACTCAGGTTCTGGATATAGTTCACCTGAGGTTGCAATGTCTGGTCAATATACTATAAAAAGTGATGTCTACAGTTTTGGGGTTGTTATGTTGGAGCTTCTTACTGGTCGCAAACCATTTGATAGGTGAATTATTGACACACAAATGACATGGCTATCACATTATTTATTAAATTATTCCAGTATATAAGAGACAAATTTAGCTATTTTGCCATCATTTTAATTAATATGTCAGTTGCATGCATATATTTTGCAGCTCAAGACCAAGGGCTGAGCAATCTTTGGTTCGATGGGCAACACCTCAGCTCCATGACATTGATGCTCTTGCAAAAATGGTTGATCCAGCACTCAAAGGACTCTATCCAGTCAAATCTCTCTCCCGGTTTGCCGACGTCATTGCTCTTTGTGTCCAGGTCTCTATGAGTTAAAAAGTGCAGTAACTTATAGTTTTTCCTCTTTTAGTTACCGTAATGAGGTTCTGATCCTTCATTCACTGTTTTGAGCAGCCAGAGCCTGAGTTCCGTCCTCCTATGTCAGAAGTGGTTCAAGCATTGGTTCGGTTAGTTCAGCGAGCTAACATGAGCAAAAGGACAATTGGAAATGATCAAGGAGCATCCCAAAGAGCTGACGACCCAGATACACAAGACTACATGTCTTAAATGTGCCGTACTCTGTTTCCTGTTTGATGATAAAGGCAGCCCAACAAAGCAGTTACTTATGGTTTTTATTTTCTTTTATCTCAGGGATCACTTGCTTTTTTCTTAGTCTTTCTTGTGCCATATGATACCAGATTAGTTGTTTCAATACGTTAATGTTACATAACTGAAATAGTTCTTTCGCAAATTGTGTCCAAACTGAATCACAGCTTGATTTACCCTTCCTTCAAAACAAGCTTGCCATCCTATTTGTTTTTGTCATAGATTATAGATAGCCCAAAAACAGACGCTGCAAGTTTTGAGAACAGCTTGATTCCCCAGAATGTGTGTTGAGACGTCGTAGCACATTGATTGTTCCACACAAGTTCTTTCAAATATAGTACCATTCTTAATTACACCTAGAAAAAGTACCATTCTTAATTACACCTAGAAAGTCTTATGATCTATACACTTTGATTTTTATTTTTCCATTTTAGCTTTTTGACGATGGATAATCTCTTTTATATCATGAATCCATCTCCCAGTACGGGGGGAAAGGGAAAAAGAAAAAGCTTGCAAAAGAAGTTGGCCTAAATTAATCAAGCACGTAACAGGAAACAGTTTAGTAACTGACGAGGGAAAATCTATATAATAATGGGATCGTACATAATGGTTCTTGAGGGAAACAATGTAAACCCAAGCACACCAGTTTAAACAACACAGAATGAAATTGACAGGAACAGCCTCTCAAAGGAAGTAGATGATATTTTGCTGTGACCCTCCGAGAAGACGGAATGGTATCTCTCCAGAGAAAAAAACTAATCACAATCAGTTGTAGACCATGTATTTCGGTGTTGCACTGAACTTTTGATATCCCTTGATGACTTTATTCACTGCGTCAAGGAAGTCTTTCTCTGTAACCGTTTTCCTTCGTGCCCGGATGGCATACATTCCAGCTTCTGTGCATACACTTCTTATATCAGCCCCTGAGGAAGCAAACCCATGTCAGTAAACCCACAGCATGGCCAAAATCAAAAGCAGAACTATATAGCATAAATGAAATCGAGAAGTGGTATTGTGGCCTAATTTAAGTCTCAAGCACATAAATATAACCCCAATAAACATAATCATTTTGCAGCAATAAATATTCCCTTTAAAGTGGAACACAACATAGAACATGAAATTCCAAAAGGTTTAGGTGTACCAGTGGAATTTGGGCAGAGCCGAGCCAAAAGTTCAAACCGGATATCTCTTTCACAGTTCATTGTTCTCGTATGGATCTTAAATATCTGTGTTCGACTCTCCAAATCAGGAAGGCCAAACTCAACCTTACGATCTAATCTTCCAGGACGTAACAGTGCCGGATCAAGCGTGTCAGGCCTGGAAAAAGCAGAACATGAGCAGCAATGTAAGCAAGCATTGCAAACACAACAAAAGTTGCTGCTCAATACCAAATCAAGAATCTTGCATGACTACTAAATGGTATGACTCCATAATTTTTCATTAATTCCAAATACTTGCATAGCCCTCTGGCCCACCCAACTTCCCTTCTGTCCTCATGCATGCAGCATAAAAGAAGAAATGCAGAGGAAGTTAAATGAATTCATGCAAATGGTTACATGGTGGAGGCTGTGTTTGTAGAGGAAAACACACACTTAATAGAGGATAAAGAATGAGGTTGACAAGGAGAAACATGAGATGTGAAACTTCATGCACAACAAGTGCCCTATGAGCAAGAGCCATATTTACCTGTTTGTTGCCATCAAAACTTTTATATTTCCACGAGCATCAAACCCATCAAGCTGATTAACAATTTCAAGCATTGTACGTTGAACCTCATTGTCTCCACCAACACCATCGTCAAAACGAGCACCCCCTATGGCATCAACCTCATCAAAAAATACGATACAAGCCTTCTTTGATCGTGCCATCTGGAGCGGATAACAGTCCAGTTAGGTAACAAATGTGACATACAGAGCAATCACAAAACTGAATGAAATTAGATTTTGAAATGCAATGAAGGAGCTTCTAACCTGAAATAGTTCACGAACCATCCGAGCTCCCTCACCAACATATTTCTGAACAAGCTCACTCCCAATAACACGAATGAAACACGCATCAGTTCTATTAGCTACAGCTCTGGCTAGTAGTGTTTTACCTGTCCCGGGAGGGCCATAGCATAGAACACCCTTAGGAGGATCAATTCCAAGCTTTACAAATTTCTCTGGATGAAGCATGGGTAGCTCAACAACCTAGAAGAAACCAAATTTCTTCATATAAGCCCCACATGCCATCATAATTATTGCTGTCTCTGTCCTCATTTACACATCCATTGTATATGTATATTGTTCTCATAATGTGTTAACAGAGAGACAAATGATTACAAGTAATAAATAGACAATATTAAAAAATACTATACTAACTTCTCGCATCTTTTCAATCTGCTCCTTACATCCACCCACGTCATTATACGTCACATCTGGCTTTTCTTCCACTGTCATCATGGTCACACTTGGATCAATTTTTGGAGGCAAAGGAATTTGAATCTGATACTTATTCCGGTCAACTCTGCAAGAACAGAATATTTGTAAGCCAAGCACAAAGTCCCTAATTATTTTATTTCACTTAACATTTGTTAGTACCATCATTTAAAAGATAAAAATTACTGCCTCAAATCATAAATCCAAATTATTTCAACACATTTCCTCCCACCCTCTAACAAAATCAGCAATCATGGACTAATCCAACAGCCAAGCAAAGCACATACATTGGCCTTTAACAACTTATTATACACATTGACCTGAGATAAAGATATCAGAACTGCTGGATTACTTCCAAAAAGGTATATGACTCAAAAGAAAGATATTAATCTTTTCTTAGCAACAGACTTATATTGTATTGACAGTAAAAACATCGCTGATTCATGGTACTATGGCCTACTTTCTCATATAAATCTACAAAGGAATCATAAGAGAAAGGAAATTAACATGAAACAGCTGTGTAAAGATGTTCATCATGAATTCAAGGTTACATTCATCTAAAAGTAGGAAACTTACCCCACGCGCATGCCTTCTTCTATATCAGTAGGGGAAACTTTGTCACCAAGACCAACAACAAACTGAAGAACATCCGAAATACTTTATATTAGACCAGACATGCACATATGTGGGATCATGCCCAAATACATATAATACAGAATCATATCAACTTGATTTCAGGGGAAGCCACACCAAAAATGATTGATACAGAAAACTACCTGAATACATTGTATGTGCAAGAGACCTTATAAGCTCCAGAAAAGAAATTAACAAATTAAAAGAGAAGAAAATGTTACAACACAAAAACCTAAAACAAGAATACCTTCGCAATTTGCTTGACATTTATAACATATTTGGCATCTTCAGAGTTTGGATTGATTATCTTGGTGCATCTTGCCACCTACTCAGATAAAATAGGTCGATGATTTAAGGTACACATCAAAACTGGCACAGAAATTTTGTTGAACCTCATTCTGAAGTAGAATACCTGAAGAGGCTGCTCCTCCTGCATCATCTGCTTATCAGACACAAGATCCCACTGGCTCGGGGCAGCTAATCCTGTGTCGGACTCCTTGATACCTGTTTAGCGATACACTATCAATTAAACTAAAATTTTTTAAGAAAAGGTTCGCTCACGGAGTAGCTGCAGTGCAAAATTAGCAAAGTAGATAGGTATTCAACCAAGTTAAAATTTCATACCACACAAGTCATTGACTTTCTTGGCCATGTCCTTAATCTCCTTCTCCGCCTTCTTAATGCTGGTAGAATAAGGTCCTAGACCCTGCGTAAAAAACCATCTTCATAGTCAAAGACACAACTTTTGTTACAACCCAGGTCAAATATAGTATACACGTACGACACCAGTTATAAATTCTTCAAATTCTTTCCATCACATACTCGTAAACAAATGTCAAGCAGTCCAAAGTTTTGTGTTTTCAGCAAACTTACAGATATAACAAAATCACCTCATAATATAACAGTAACTCTCGTAGAATCTCTATAATTATGTTGTCAAATAAAGAAAAAAAAAGTAATTATTATATTACTAGATCCAAAAACGACGATTAAAAAGATCGAGCAAGTACATAAGTTTTGAGGAGAGCGATGTCGTCTTCATCGAGAGGTCTGGGATTCTTCTCGTCCTTGTTCTCATCTTCCGGCCCCGGTGCCATTCTTTTCCCCGTTTGATGGCTTGCCTGGAAGACTGAAAATTGATTGCTCGCAGATTTTTTTTTAAAAAAAAAAAAAGAGTAGAGTATGGTATTGGTTTTGATTTCTGTGCTTCGACGATTGTTTATTTATTGTATATAAGCAGTGATTCGTGGGCGGACGACTTTCAATTGGGCCTGAATTTGGACTCAAATTCCAAATCATTCCTAATTTGGACTGTAATTTGGGCTTATTAGAAAGCATATCATATCAAATTGTTTGATTGGTCTGAATCTGAGCACAAGCTAATGAATGCTCAACTGATTTTAGAATTAGTAATAATAACTCACCCGCCTCACCTGTCTCGTTGGCATCAGTCTTAATTTCTTCGTTTCGGAATTTCCAAAATAATGAACTTGCAAAAGCCAAGAATAAAAAAGTAAGGATATGGAACATTATTAAGAACTCCACATCACAATGTGAATTGCAAAGATTATTAGTATCTCCCCAATTAAGTAACTATTAACTTTTATAAATTATAAACTTTATTTCCCATTCACTATACAAAAGGGTGTTTCTTGTCCTCACTTGTATTAAACATTGTTTTCATTCTCTCGTCAACATGAATGCTAACGAGTGGAGTTGCTATTGCTGTGGAAGTGTTTTCTTGTCTCGAATGGCACTGTGTGGGCATATGAAGAAACATCCAGAGAGAACTTGGAGTGGACTTCGTGCGCCAATAATAGTATATTTCGATATTTTTCAAGGAGGAGGCTGCACTTGCAAACACTATGACGAACGAGGCATGCAGTTTTAAAGGTGAAAGTAGCAGTACTAGTTCTTCTTCAGAATTTGATCTGAATTACCCGCCTCTTTCCAAGGTAAATTTAGACTTTTATGGTCTTCCAATAGACCTTAATAATAAGCCACCAAAAATTTAGACTTGTGATGACATATGTTTCAGTATAGATAACTAACAACCTTTATTGTAGACTTATATATATTAATTAATTTTATTAATTATTAATTAATAGATTTATTTTTATGAATATATTTTTTAATTTTGATTTATTATTTAACACGAATATTGATTTATATTGAATATATGAATATGTGTCTTTGTCCATTATTTATATAAGATATTTTTTTTTTTAACGATGACATACATGTTAAATAGAATATAATAATAACAAAAATTAACATATTAATTTTAAATTTTGATAATTCGGATATTTTATTTTTGCCTTTGACCGAGTATTGATTATTTATTAATTTAATTAACATTCAATAATTATACATGGATGTATGCATGTACCTGTCAAATTATATCTATCAATTTAAAAAAGTTCGTCCCTCAGCAATCTGACAAGTATAATGAACTTACGCTTCATGCATAGCATCAATTAACAACAATTCGATTCCTTGAAAAAGGTTAAACTGCAAAATTTTCAATGGATGGAGAGTTAGTAAAATTCTAAATATTGTTTCTCAATTAGAATAAGTAAAACGAATAATCATCAAGTGCCATCATGACAAGAGAAAGACTTGAATTCCATGTTTTATATTATGAATATATATATATATATATATATGAACTTATATAAATCCTGTTAAATTATTTTAATATTTGAAATAAATAAATAAATAAAATCTGCCAACAAATTAATGATTTAACTTCGACGATAGATATCCTTCTCTTCTACTAGTATTTCAAGTTTTATAAATCAAATGAATTAATATTTTATAGTGGTATATATATTTTTCACATTATTTTATTTAATTAATGCTGAATGTTTATTTATTTACATTCATATAAATTATTAACAGAGGAAAAAAACGCAATAACATCATTTGCATTAAACTAGAAAAGAGTCAGAATTTGTGTAGCTTGAGGGGCATAATGAATCAAGAGTGAATTTGCTGAGTTTATAAATTATGTAAATCTAATAATTATTAAGAGATCTATTAATTAATTAAGATCAATATCCCAAAAACAAATCACAAAAACCAAAAAAAAAAATCAGAATATATGTTCACCGATTGATTGGAATATATAAATTGGGTTTTAATTAACTCTCGAACTGCTTAAATAAAATTTGATTCCAAAATAGAACTTCTTAATTAATAATATAAAATTACCAAACAAATTAAAACTTAACTATGGATGGTAAAGACAGACTATGTAATTAATAGTGTGAGGAATTACACAAGACTTTAAAATGTATACGAACAAGATGAGAGATGGATATAAGTTCTATGTCTCAGATTATGACAAGATAGATAACTACAAATCTTGTAAACTTATTCCAGTTGTTTTACTATAATTAAATAAATTGTATAGGAAGAGAATCTAAATTATAACTATTTTTCATAAAGAAATCAAATAAAAAAACTTCTTGTTCTAATGTAATCTTTCCTTAGATTTTTAACAATCTATTACGATGTTCCTTGCACGAATATACACGACTTGTTGGATTACTATATGAAGTGCAAATGACTGGGATTTTGCATTGGAGGGAACAATATTACTGGATGTTTATGAATAATTACTTCCCGGAGTAAAAGTAGTGATTAATTATAAAGAAAGTCTCCGTTGTCTATAAATATATAGCGTATACGTGCAGCCCTTGTTTATTCAATACTGCTGTTACAAATTTATTTACTTTCCAGCAAATAATCTTGCTCTCTTTAGTTCCGCAGCCATAGCTAAGTCTTGTCTAGTTTATTGTTTTGTATTTACTGCATGCATTTTGTTTCTTACCGGTTTATAATTGTGAGAGTGCAACAATCGACGACAATATATATATATATATATATAAAACTTCTACTAATTCTTTATAAACGCGATGCCCTACAGCCTGCCCTCCCCACAGATTTGACAATGCTGATATCTTTGGGTAAGAACTGTGTCCAAAGTAATATCTGAAGGAAAGGAAAGCTTTCTATAGTTGTATGTTATTACTGCACATTCATAATAACATTAACAGCACAAGGAAGAGTAGAAGCAGATAAAAATACTGGAATTGTCCATTCATAATGCATACTTACCACAGATTGTGAGTTTGAACCGTATAAAACAAATATGACGGCTTATTTAGGAAGGCCATGGAAAGAATAATCACGGACAATTATTATGCTGAATATGCAAATGCGTGGGCTGGGAGCATCTATTGATGGTGGTGTCAACTCGCCTGGCTATCATATGCTAAGTATTCCTAATTAAATTCAAACATCTCACAGTGCAAAACTTTATTGGCGGGAATAATTGGCTTCCGAAATTAGGAGTTCCTTTTGTTCCTAGTCTTATTGGACAAAGATATCCGAAGTGTTCAGTTGACTCCAGAAACTCCGAACAAGCAACACAATGACAGCTACTGTCATCCTGACGATCTCAAAAAGGGTGCTGTCTGTTTATAAATAAATTAGAATATAAGTTTATTTATATAATTATGATTATTCATTTTATGCGTTATTGTTATTGTTATGTTTATTAATATTAAGTAATGGATGTTTTCAATAGTAAAATGCGTGCATTTTGCTTTACTTGAATTTTTTCTTTTTTTTTTTTAATGATGTTTAATTACATGGGTTATGGTGTATAATCTCTAACTCTTCCATCATAATGGTCAACTCTTTTGTTACAACTTTTAATTTTTATTGTACTTTTTATAAATTAGAAACGGCAAAGAAAAAGTTAATAATTACAATGAAAGAATAGAATAAATTTTAAGCATATAATGTTTAGTTAAATACACTATAGCATGAGCCTAAATATATAGTCTGGTGTGGATAGTTATTTAAATTTAAAAATTATGCAAAAAATTAAAAAAAAAATTTGAATTACTTGGTGCGAATGCCAAGTAAATTCCACCATCTACTAATTCATTGATTAAAAAAAAGCCACCTATCATTAATTGGAAAAAAGAAAAAAGGAGTAAAGATTAGAATATCTACGAAATGAAACTATTAAAAATTAAGATCTAATTATCAAAAAATTTTGAAGAAATTTATCAAAATAATTTAAAAATTAAAAATTTTAAAAATAAGAATGAATTCAAAAAATTTCTTTTATTATATTAATTCTTCAAATTTAAGAGAATTTTTTTTGTATAAAATAATATCTATTTAAATCATCTTATTAATTAATCACAATTATTATTACTACTTCAATTATGTTTTAACTTTAAAAATGAATGACTCAACTACACTACATAATCAATTAGCTCATTTATCTCTCAATTTTTATTAACTCATTTCAATTAATTTCTAGCTATCAAAATTAACAAATTTTGCTTAATAATTTAAATCACATTTATAGAAATTTGTAGTATTTAATTGATGGTAAAGTTGGTAGGAAAAAGAGGCTGGAGGTAAAATTAAAAATTTGGAAAGTCGAAAATGTTATACTAATAGAATATTTTAATCATAATCACAAATTAAGAAATACATTATTAGTATTTTTAAATTAAAATTAAAATCTATTTATGTTTATATCCAATGACTCCATTCTAGTCTAATACATAGAAGTGTACCAGAAAAACTAGAACACCCGACAAATTAGAATTGTATAACATTGGGATTGAGAGTAAATTTGGTAGGAATAACAAAAAAAAAAAAAAAAACCGTAGTGAACTTCATATTTTTAAGAAGAACGTTTTAGTTAAACTAGATTTCATAAAAATAGAAAAAAAAAATATTGACAGTCTATTATTACGCAACATATATAACCAAGATTCTTTAACTGAGTTTCGCTAGATCATACATGTTGTCAACATACTAAGAAGTCCATGTCATGTCGAAATAATGGTTGGCGATATTTCTTAAACCAAAATATTAACTTGACAAAAATACATGTCTCATATACTTATCTGTTCTGTACTACATATTTCTTGGTCTATTACCAACGACTACATATTTCTTCTGTTCTGTACTAAGTCTCACCATGGTAAGAAATTAATAAGATTCATGCCTGTTTTTACGGTTCATTTACGCTATGTCACTTATTTTGTGTGCGCGCGCGCGCAGAACAGTAGATAAGTGGTTTAAGATTTGCAAATCTTATAAAAGCATGGAAGGAGACTTGCGATAATCCGAAGTCAAGTCCCCTGATAATTCCGGAAAATATGTCATTCCTGTTGCAGCCAATCCAATTTTCTGGACTTGCAAATCTTTAGTCAATATTAAGGTGGTAATAAACGTTAACATTGCATTATTTTAGAGCTTATTATATATCATATATGTGTATAATTCGGTTTCCCTATTAATTTGCAGCTATCCGGGGAGATACTTGCGATTGAGGATCCAAATCAATGGAAGATAAGTGAATTGTGTTCAAGAACATAAATGGGTTAACTATGGACAGCAATGATAAGATGAACGACCGTGGTCAAGCTCGGTGGCCTCAATCCTGCAAGAAAAATCCTAAAGTATATATATTGCGTTTAACAGCCCATTTATTAAGTACGATTTCATTAATTTGTTGATTTTTTGTATTCTCATTATTAATCTTCTTCTTTTCCTTTGTATTAATCAACAGAAAGGGTGCAGAGAACGCCTCGACAGTAAGTAAACATATTTATATTTATTGTTTTAAACAAAATAATGCATCAATTCTTACTTATGCATACAGTCCTTGAGTTTCATTGGATGCAATAACGTTCGTGTCTGTCATATTAACTCTCTGGACAGTCCTCAAGTGCACATTGTAAATGATTGGGCATGGCAGCAGGCAAGAAAAAGTCAAATTTGCTTTCAATCGAAGAATACACGGGCCGCAATCAAAATCAATTTAATTGGAAGCGACTATTTTCATTATAAACAGGCACCTCATCCACTCATCTCATCTCCTCATCCACTCATCTCATCTCACACAATTCTATTTCATCTTGTCTAATTCTTCTTTTTGTCATAATTTATTAATTTTTTTTAAAGTATTATCAACAATCTACTTGAATACATTTTCTAAAATATTTAAAAAAATAATATTAATTAAAAAATTATAAACTTATTTTTTATAATAATTTTTTTATCTTATCAATAATTTTTACTTTAATTAATTTAAAAAATTTTTACGTAAATTTTGTGTTATTTATTTTTTTTCTTCTATTATTATTATTATTATATAGTATGCACTGTTCTTAAATATAATAGAAGGTTAAGCCTTTTACTTTTATTATTGTGATAATATGATAAATACTACTTCTTAACTCTTGTGAAAGGCCAAGACTCCTGTTTACATTATATTTTATTATTGTATTTCTATAGTTGACAACGCCACCTGAATTATAAAAAATTAAATTTCTTACATACATAATAATTATTTTAAATTTCATTGATAATTATAATTAAAAGTCTCTAAAATATTCTGACACACGTCTGTGTCAATTTGGCGATGTCAAAGTAGGATTCGTGAACATACAAGCTCCCGAGACAAGTCCCAATGCTGATGGAATTCACATTCAAAATTCTCACAATGTTTCTGTTTATAATTCTAATATAGGCAGTGGTATGCATGTTTAATGTGTCCTTTTAAATCAGTTATTGAACTATGTAAGAATGATCAATTACTAACTTTAATTTAATTAAACAGGTGATGATTATGTTTCCATCGGGGATCAAACTTTAAACATTATTATCACTGATATTCATTGCGGACCTGGTCACGGTGTGAGGTATTCTTTATATAATTATCAATGTAAAAAATAAGAGGCCGTATTATATATGTATTATATAAACTAATCAATGATGGTGATTTGTAGCGTTGGAAGCTTAGGAAAGAATGGAGAAACGGTGAATGTTTCGAATATAAATGCCAACAACATTAACTTTTTTGGAACAACCAATGGAGCTCGTATTAAAACATGGCTTGTTTTTCTCTAACCTCTACTCTTTCTATTGATGATTCCATAAATTAATGTTTGTTATGTATGTATATTTAATATAATTATTTGTTTTTATAGGTTGGAAATGGTCGAGCTGAACATATTAAGTTCTCAAACTTGAATTTCACGCAAGTGAAAAATCCTATAATTATCGACCAACGTTATTGTGATTCCGACAAGCCTTGCGGAGCGACGGTAAGATATATAGACTCCACATTTACGTTGTTTGATTAAGGAGTTAATTAAAAGGATTCATTTGATGATCAATTAATAATGCTTGATATGTGTTGATTGAAGTGCACTACTGATGTCCAATTAAACGATGTGACACTCGCTCAAGCATCGGGAACATCGGCAACTGATGTGGCTATAAAAAGACCGTCATCCTGCTTTTACTTTGAAGCGACTACTCCCTGGATAGGCACGTCACGATATTTTACAATTGAATCAATTTAAAAAAGACCTAAAATTAGGGATTTATGAATAGGTAGAATTCTTTGCTGTTGATATATATATATATATATATATATATAAATTATTGTAATAGGAAATAATAATTGAAATTTGAATTTGCACCATCTTCATAAAAATCTTACTTTTGGACACAATCACATTGACATCTGCACATCCAGGAAAGCAAGTCAGAACTAGCTGTAGTAATGCTCAAGGACACCTTAAAAACACTGTGGTACCTGATTCTAGATGTATTGCTTCATCAATTCTACAGTATGTTGGTGTTGGTGCCGGTGCTGGTGCTCAGGATCATATTGATCGTTCTGAATTGTAGGAGAAGGATGCTTCTTTGTAATGTTAGGAAGGCAATAGTTTTACATTAGATTGAATAAAGTGATGCATGTTCGACTAGTAATTTAGTGTAGCTTTATTTGTTTGACGGTTAATGTCATCTTCTTTAGTATCAATTAATAAATTTGTGTCCCTTGGATTGCTTACCTATGTTTTTATTTTTCAGTAATATTTATTTATGTTCTGGGCCCGTTATTTATATAAAATTTTCAAAAACGCCTGTGAGTAGATTCAGAATGCAGACAGATTCAAACTCGTTTATTCAGCCAACCAATTCATCATTGGAACTGCATTTGATTGCTATCAAAGATCGAATAACATCTTCAAATTCTAAGGCCCGTGACATTTGGTGTGGTGTTCCCTTCCTCGTCTATTCTGCAATTTGTTTGTTGGCCATTTATGGAATATGAGCGGACTCAAACAACAAATATTCAACTGGTTTTTCACGTAACTCGTACTCTTTCATTCCTTTCTTTCCCCCACATCTCGATAATATTCCTCTGAACGGACCACTGCCGCCGCATGCCATGCTCTCTTTGAAACCATTATTAAATCAATTAACAACAAATCGTAAGTCAGATTATAGATGCAAAGAATTAATTTTGACAGGAAATTAAGAAGATAATTATAATACAAAGATATACCAAATCTTGATGGGTTATTCATTCTTTCAAGTAAAGAATTGTAAAAATCGTGTATTGCATACCTGAATCCTTACAGTTGCTTTATTGCGTAGTTTTGCTACTCTAAAGCATCCACCAGGCAGGAACCACTGATTCCTTGTACAACTGTTTCATGGCTGGAATGCAAACCCATGGCCCCAAGTTTACAAACCCAAATTTACTTCCTCCTTTCTTATATATTTCCTGAAATATTCAAATAATAAGCTATAGATATATCTTAATTAACTTAAAGAAATTAATTGTGTATCTGAAGTAGGATTTGTTGAATGTTAAAGTCTTCACTCCAACACACATTAAAATTTTGCTAGACGAATCGTTTAAGTAAACTTTGGAAATCTTGTTTTCAGCGTTAGTTTGCTCCCGTTTGACAAGTGTTAGAAGTATGTCAGGTTTGGGGTATTTGCATAAAAAATTTATGACATCCTCAACGCACAGTTAACTAAAGGACCTTTTGTGGAATGAATATCTGTAGCATAATATGATCCCTGAATATTTATTTCTGTCTTCCATACTGCTAAGATTAATATTAGTCATTAATTCCATGATTTTGAGTTGGTCATTGCTTGTAACATCCTTATATATATATATATATATATATCATAAAAAATTATCAAACAATAGAATTCTGTTCTAATCAGGTTACCAGAGTTGTTAAAAGTCAATTAATTGCAAAGGAAAAAATATAGCTAGACGGACATGTCATCGCCTCCTTAATCTTGTCTATAAAATTGCAGTTCACGAATCTCAAGCTTTTCAATCCATCAATGGCTACAATTCAGCTTGCTGTCTTTGCCCCACATCTTGTTGGTTCTTCTTGTTGCTACCAGCATTCATTCTGGTGCCGATGGGATGATTCGGTAAGGCAGGTTTATATTTTGTACGTGGGTTCATTTTCGACGGGTGAATGCTCATCCTCATCCGCAGGCCTCATTACCTGATTTACTGCAAACTGCAATCTGCCTCTATCAAATTAAACGATTGTGCTCCTTGCGTGTTTTCTTCTGTGTAGAGACATTATTGATTGTTTCAATGCTTTTTTTTTTCCTTGCAGATCTGAGTCTGACTCCTTACTTAGCAGCTATTCTGGAAGCTATTCTAGAAGTTTCAGCGGATTTGCCGCTTGGCTGAGGAGTGAAGTACGAAAATTTCTGGTAGGTGCTTCGAGGTTCTTATTGGTTGGCTTGGAATCAACAAGTGACTTCGATTTAAACAATGACAACCTGCAGGCATGAATGATGTTGTATCTGTATTCCCATGCAGAACATACCATCTTCAGACTAGAAGATCATGGAATTTCGTGGGTATAACTGAAAATGTGAAACGAAACCCCTGTTGAGAATGAAATAATTGCTGAAGTTATTGACTCCGGAATTTGGCCCGAGGCAGAAAGTTTTAACGGCGAAGCTTTTGGTCCTCCGGAAAAATTTCAGGTAGCAAATGTGCAACAAGCAAGTTAATCTCTAGCTATTCTCTTTCTTTTTTCTCACCATTGCAACCAAATGTTTGAGTTAGACTTGTCATTTGAGTATGGGAATTGTCACTATTGCAAATGCGCAGGTGGCAAATGTACAGCTATATATTTTGGCAAAACCCTTGAAATTATTGATGAATTATTTCTGGTTTGAAAGGATGGGAATTGTGACCAGTACCATTGTCCAGATTCATGATTTTTCTTGTCATATTTGCAGTAAAAAGTAGAGAGGATTGTCAATATTTTCCTTTTGGATGTTGGGGTGCAAAATGGAAAAGAAAGTTTATTCAAATTCTGGTGTTAATTCACTCCAATGAAAGTAACAAATTAACCAAAGCTTCTGCTATGGTGTTGAAAGGCACAACACATTAAGAGTGAGGCAAAGTCTAGCCAAGCATGTAATGATTTTGTACAAATATAAACAAATTAGAATAAGAAAAAAAAAAGGTGCCAAAAATCACAATCACTCTTCTGGATGTTTAACATCCCAACTGATAAGAAATTACATGTAGACAGCTATTTCACACTTGTTGAAGAGGGATTTGGAATGAACAGGAAGAGATTCCTGCAAAGTAGAAGTAATTCAGGATTATATTATGATCATAGGCAAGAAGTTGAGTGAAAACAAGAGGGAAATGAAGTTAAACTTACATTATGAATTTGAGCTAATCTTGTTGTCTGAATTTCATTTATGAATGTCAGATGTCTATAGTAAAGATTTAATCCACATTCCAGGTAAACATGTGATTCAAAAAACAATGTGAAGTCTTGGAAGGTTTGAAGTCAATAGCAAATAAGACTGAAGAATAAAGCTACCTTGATCTTTGGCATGGGTATCTGAAGTAATTGCAGGTGCAGTCTGATATCACCTGATAACTTGATTTGAGAAACATTTTGTTGTCATTTTGTGATGAATCACCATGAATTGCTTGTCTAACGTTAAAGCAACAAACGAATACTTGTGTTGCCACATCGACGTTTTGACTACGTGCTGGTTGATTGAATCCTGGTACTCTTATTACTCCTACCGGAAGCTCTTCGATGGAAACATGGAGCCCTGCAGGGCTAAATCTGATGCAAAAGTTCTTGACAAAAAATGAAACAACTCTTGAAGTTTCAAGAGAGAATATGTTTTTAACACTTTACAATGAAAACTACAATAAATTTTGTAAATGTGATTCAAATTATTAAATAAATTCAATTAGTTTTGATATTTAGGCTAAGTTCTGAAAAATTAAGAAAAAAAAAATATTAATTAAATAAGTAATTTAATTAGTTAAATTATTTATTTTTTTAATTTAAAAATAATTAAAATTACTAATAACAACTGTAATTAATTATTAAATTATTTTAAATAACTATTATGAAATGAAATAATTAATATAATAAAAAAAATTTCTTTGAAAATATTTTTTTATATTATTTTTAATTTTGAGTTATTTTAAATTTTTTTATTAATTAAATCTTAATTTTTCACAAATTCAGCCCAACCCAATATCATGATTACAAACAGAAGGAAAATGAATAGATAGAAACAGCACTTCTTGAACGAAAATGCATGGCAGAATTATTGGCAACTCTGTTTTGGGACACCCATGCAGGATCTTCATGTTGCGATTTACCC
>CP135574.1:6648164-6798102 GCA_032401905.1 Swietenia macrophylla | reverse complement strand
AAAAAAAAAAAAAAAAAAAAAAAAAAAAAAAAAAAAAAAAAAAACAAGCGAACATTCGAGACGCTTAATATAATAAAAAAAATTTCTTTGAAAATATTTTTTTATATTATTTTTAATTTTGAGTTATTTTAAATTTTTTTATTAATTAAATCTTAATTTTTCACAAATTCAGCCCAACCCAATATCATGATTACAAACAGAAGGAAAATGAATAGATAGAAACAGCACTTCTTGAACGAAAATGCATGGCAGAATTATTGGCAACTCTGTTTTGGGACACCCATGCAGGATCTTCATGTTGCGATTTACCCGTACTAATCTAACTGTTAATGACAATTTTTTAGCCTAATTAATGGAGTTGCTTCAGAAAGGAGCAGGAATTTGAACTTTTATTTTCCAACTGTAGCTCCCTTTGGTTCCTTTCTTAAAACTGAGATTATGCTTTTCAAAGAAACTTGCATGCAGAAGGGAATGACTTCTTCGTACACGTTTTGAGTTTGAAGCTGCCTCTGTTCATACCATCTTTTTTAATCGCTATTAATTTGGAATATTAAACAATAAGTTTGAAAATCCAAATATAAAACTTGAAAAACTAAATGATAACGCGTAACATTCCACATAATTAGCGAAGGCAGGAGTAAGTTACAACCTTCTAGTTATTTTAAGTTCTAATTTGAAATGTGGTAACAAACTAGCTATCCAAATACTGGAGGCCAATACACGTGTCAAACTATTGACACTTGTCCCTGTACATGACAAAGCAATGTCACATGCACTGAGGTGGGGATGATCATTGGGTCATTTTTTTGACACAACTCCCCATGTTTGCTTGCATTGTTTACTGTGATCCACATGTCTTCATGTGCTGCTGCTTCAAAATAATGTTTTAGGTAGATGCAACTCATATACAAATATTTGCACATGGAACTAACAAAGAATTGCCCTCTTTCAACTCAATCCAAGGAACACCTAGCAGAAGCCAAAACCACACCTGTAGTCTAAATTCCTGGTACCCCAAAAGGAAATTCCAACTTGAATTGAATATCAAAACTGAGATAATGCAAAATTGAAATGGTCTTACAAAATGGAAATATATCACCGTATGAAAAATTTAACCAATTGAAAGTTAAGGGGCCTGTGGTTACACGCAGACCGTGACAGAAACAAACAGCAAGGATCACATTCATTTGGTTTTTCAGTATTTCATCACAAATCACACGTAATCATCCATACAGTCACTAAATTGCAAAATGTCTCATAAGTTAAAAAGAAACCCAAACACCTATATACTGCCCACTCATACTAAATGCTCCTGAGAACACTCTCCACACATGGCTTAAGCATGTCCAACAACAGTTTTTGCCGCATCTCCAACATAGATGACAACCCATACCTGAAAGCTGTAAGAATGACAAAAGCAAGCAACGTGAATAAAGAAACATTCACAGAAAAGAAAAGAAATTTCCTGAGAGAACAAAAATCAAACATTGAGAATATAGAAGTGAGAAACTCACCAACATGTAGCCTTATTTACAGAACTAGCATGGGAAAGTTTGCTCAATAAACTCCCCCGATCGGAGAGGGGAAATCGTCAAAACTCCAAAGATTCATTGGGTTTTCGCCATCCTGAGTGTTGTCACCATTGAGGAAGGCATCAAGGGAAGCATCCCAGCTACCATCGAGATACGGCACCTGAAAGTACTTCATCTGATTGTCAATCGCCAAGAGCTCTTCAGACAAAGACTTTGCATTATTATCGTCAACAGGCTCAGTGTTAGACTTCAGCTTCTTCTTTGGGTTAGTGAGTTCCTCCACAAATGGAGATTCATCAACTTCGGGTGTGGCTGCCAAAACAGATGAGATTTCAGGAGTCTTTGGTCCCTGCTCTCCCCATCCAAAGTCAGAACAATCAAAGGAGTTGCTCCCTTGGTCAGAATTGAAATACAGATTAGCATTATCAGTTGTTGGTACAAAGGATCTGAAACCAAGATCTCCATTGGGAGGCAAGGAGTCCATATACCCATATTGGTTCACTAGTGGTTTCTCCTCCAGAATACTCTCAGTGTTGTAATAGTCCTGATCCAAGTTGTTCACGTAACCCAAGTTCTGGTTCAAACTTGGCTGAACGGGGCTCAGGTTTGCCTTAGGAAGTGGTTTCTGTGAGTTTTCCTTAACTGAACGCTTTGAAGAAGCACGGGGTGTTTCATCTGGGAAGTTCACCTTAGCTTTCTTCCCACGAATTCGTCGTGCCTCAGCATCATAAGCTCTAGCAGCTTCTTCTGCAGTGTTGAAAGTTCCAAGCCAGACACGGACCCCTTTTCTGGGGTCACGGATCTCAGCAGCCCATTTACCCCATGGGCGCTGCCTGATTCCACGATACTGATTCTTCCTCTTTCTTTCTGCAGATTTTTTGGCTTGCCCATTGAATTCCACAGATTTTACAGCTATAGACCCTTCTATAATTGAAAAATAAAAGAAATCTCTTACACAAGCACAACAATAAATAAAGACATCACAAAAGAGAAACACACATGACAAAAAATTTCTTACATTAATGATGAAGCACTAGGCCATGCATAAGCAAACCAGGTAATTTAATTTCCCGTCATCAACAATTTTGAGCATACACAAACATACTCTTAGAAATACACGGAGAAATCCACAGTTTTCCATCATAACAAGCACTATGGTTCTTCTAATATCAGAAAATTGGAATTTCACATGATTCGCAACTTGACACCAAAAACATGCACTCAAGATATAGCCGACAAAATTAAACACCACATGATTACTTGAAAAGCTCAATTGAGTGATAATTTTATCTCCTGAGATCCCAGAGGTGAAGATTAGGACTGCTTCTCATGAAATAGAGGAAATTTAAAAAAAAAAACCAAAAAAAAATTGGAAAGCTCTAACAAATTCGGAATTGAAGATTTCTCTTTGTAAGGCTGAGCACAGTTTCCAGAAATAACAATCCTTATCCGATATCATGTAGACAACGCTTGATCCTAGGTAATTGATCATATAAATAGACGCTTGTTTCGACTGATTAAGCAAAAGCAGTGAGAGATCTACACAAATCTATACATCCAAGCTATCCAAACAAAGAAGAAAAATGAAGCGTCTCTACAATACGATCATCAGAATCATGAGTCCAACATCTGTATCACAAAACTAACTCACAAATTAACTTCAACTACAAAATATTTAGAAAAAAACAAAATTTAAAAAAAAAAAGTGCATTAAAGAAAAGAAGGAAAGCTCAGTTCAATAAATGATCCATAAACCGAAATCGAAACCAAAGTCACAAGAAAAAAATATGCATGATCAGAAATGAAAAACCGTGATCAAAAAATAAGAACCGTTCACTCCAACCCCACAAGAAATGTCTTTCAAAAAAATCAAAGCTTCAGATGAATCCAAATAACAAAATAAATATATAAAGATCACAATATCCCATAAGATCAACGCATTTGCATCAACGAAAGAATTTTTTTCCCAAAAGAAAAAAAAAAGTAATAAGCAAACAAAATCATCAAGAAGAACAACCTCAACAAAAACAACGCTTCTCCCTCCTAGGAAAAAAGGTTCTCTTCGATACCCCCAAAAAAAAATAATAATAATAAAGGAAACCCGTCCTACCAAACGATGAGCGTCGACAATCACACACGGAATACACATACGCTGACCCAAAAAAACTTATTTTTACCCCACCTTCAAATGAATACTAGTTTGTTCATTAAATATATCATTAAAAAAAACGATCTTTACTGAATAATCAACTATGATAAGCGCTAAAACATATAAAACTCGAACTGGGTATGTTCGAAAAATGGTTACCACGAGACTTGCGAGCAGGAGGAGCAGAGAAAGTGAAAGGTTTAACATCAGTCATCAAGTCAGCATCAACGTGAACGTCATCATCTTCATCAACATCAGACTCTTCTTCTTCGTCCTTGAATCCTTGGAAATCAGCCTCGAAGTCATCGTCCAGAATCGGCTTCGAGTACTTCTTGTTCGATCTCTTCAGCTCCGGCCACAAATAATCCGCCGTCAGCCGCCGTGACCGGCCAGGGGTGGTCGGCGGGATGAAGCCAGAAATGATGGCACCTCCACACATGGAGTTTCCTTTGCCTTGCTCAAGGACTAAAGTGAAATGATTTCAGAGACAATGTATAAAACGTGAATTTACTTGGTTTCTTTGAGCGAGAGCTTTTCTTTTGTCTGTTTGTTTTTTCTTTTTCACAGTGAAAAATAAGGCCTAAGAGATGGGGCTGAGGTCCTTATATTCTAGGAAGACAGTAACTTTACTGTTTTACCCTTGCATGACAGCGGGAATTACAATTTAGTTTAAGGCCAAAAGTAATAATACGTTAATAAGTAATAATACATAGATGAATTCAACGCGCCTTCAGCATCGGGACAACGTTAGATAATTTTTTTAAATTTTAAAATTTTAAATAATATTATACAATTTTACAATTTATTCAATATTTATAATGTGTTGATTTAGAACAACTATTATTTTTTTGTATTAACACATAGAGTTGCACGCATATACGAGCATCTACACTAATATATTTATAAAATATTACACAAATTACATACCCGTGTAAAATGGTGATATTGGCCAAGGTAATTTTATTCTTATTATTTAATAGAATTTGGTTTAAGAGCAACGATGAAAAGATGTTGAAAAGAAGATGGTAAAATTGGGAATCTACAGAGGAACTTATTTTGACCATTTTGGGGTCGATTAGGCGACTATTTGCAAATTTGGGTCTTTGCTGTCTGTCGGTCTATGCTCTCTGCATGTACTACACTCGTCATTTCTTTTTTTTCTATTGAAAAAAAAAACTAAGACTATGAACTAGAAAAGAAACTAAAATGGATGAATTTGAGAAGAAAAGAAGAAGATGATTTCTTTAGAAATGCCATGTGCAAAGTATTGGAGATCAGTTGAAAGTAGGGTTGATTTTGCTTTCTCACACAACGTGATTGTTTTTGGTGATTGTGGTCTCCTAATTTTCGATGGTGAGTGGTTTCACCGGATTTGACCACATTTAAAAAGGAAAAGTCTGTTCCAATAACCTAACTTTCTTGAATATATAAATCACCTAACTTTCCTTTTCACTTCCCTCTACAATTTACAGCAATTACATTTAATTTTTAACATGTTTGTTCGAACCTTTGTTTAATTTTGACTCACCAAGAGGAATAGTTCATTTGAATTTTCCTAAAGAAACCCAATTAAGGAGGAAAATTTTGTATGCAATGGTAAGTTCACGAAGCATGTTCATTTTTTTCCTTTTTTTTTTTTTATTTTCTTCAAGAACATCATTGTGTAATTCAAAGCATGATAAACAATTGTTTTTGACTTTCTTTCAAAAAGTTTACAAGGACATGGCTTTTTAATATTTTATTTTTATTATTAATTAAGTTTCGCATATAATTTTATAAATGAATGAATAATCGATCCAATTATCAAATAGAGTAAGATATTTAGCATATATGAATATCTTAATTTTTATTATATTTAGTGCTTAATTTTTATAAAGAGAAGGTCTATATTAATCTTTTCATCCCCAAAAATGGTTAAACTGTGAGCTTGTGACTCTCTCTAATCATAAATGGAGATTAATTCAAACCAAAATCCACAAATGAGATTTGGTGGGTCGCAGAAATAATGCATGATGCCAATGTATTAATTACTAGTAAATGCTGAATGATCTTCTTTGTCAATGCTTGTAATTGTCGTCTTTTTGATACGTATACACCTTCATACACGGAGCAATTTGTTTTTATGCCAAAGTTAATTAAAAGATGAAAAAAAAATGGGCAAGCTTGGTAAATCCAAAAGTAGAAGAAAAGGTTATAGATTTAACTGTATGGCAAATGTTCTCCATGGTTCGATTTTTTTACTAGGAATATAAACAAAGAAAATGGCGGAGAGAGAGAGAGTTGAAAGACGGTGAAAGAAGGTGAAAAATGAGAGATGCATGCACCTGAATCTGAATAATATTATTTTTATAAGAGAAAGGGCTGCGAAAGCGACAAAAAGCAGATAGAAAATTAAAAAAAGAAGTTGGAAATGCAAGCAAGCAAAGCAAATGAAAATGATGATGGACCCCAAAAGCTTACGCGACAAATAATGTTGTGAAAGCAAATTCGAGTGATTGATAATTGATTGAAGACCAACACGCTTGTTTCTGTCTCTTTGTTTCTTCGTGGGCACCTCACCTGGCTGTCATCTAACCAACCTTATAGGGATGGAATGATGATGCTTCCGTATTGTTATTCTGAGTTCTCCAAAATTAATTGATCTTGTCATTTATTTATTTACAAGTTGTTTGTTGTATCTTGCAAGCTTCTTCGTCTGAATGGCATTGTTTTCTTTTCTAGGCATCTATTCATTTTGGAGCACAAGTAACACGATGACTATGGAAGGACTCAAATGCCAGCACAAAAATCAAATACACAAACACAAACACACACACACACACACACACACACACACATATATATATAAGAAGATATAAAAAGGATTGTTGTCAATTTCAGCCAAATAATATGCATATATATATATATATTAATTATATAAAAGAAGATATACAAAGGATTGTTGTCAATTTCAGCCAAATATTAATTACTCTAATAAGCCTAGATGTAGAAGCGAGTGGCTTCAATTTAAGACCAAATCAAAAGTGATATATCACATGGAAGAGTTCATTAATTAGCCAGCTTATATCGGTGATGATATTTGATTCATTAATTAAGACGGCCATTTTTAGTTATAATCACTTAATCAGCATTTACTTCTTCTCATAAGAGTTTTCTAAATTACAATACAAGTTTATAATCTATAATTAGTAGGTAATCAATCCTACAGAATTTTTCAAAACTAAAAAGAAACTTTATATTATAATACTCTGCAAGTTGAAACAAAGTACTTATTATAATATTTCAATGGCATTGTTCAATGTTCTTATCCGAACTTATAGTTCAGAATTCTTGTCAATGATGATATATAATTGCTAATCAACTACACTTTGTTTGGGTACTCCACTAAACAACTTGTTCATAAGTCTTTAACTATGGAAATAATAACCACCTTCATATGTTCACCTTCTTCTTCCTCTTCCAATATATGCTATGTGAATTGCTATGATGTTTTTTATTTTTATAAATTAATTAAGATCAATTGTCACTAATTAATCAACATGGGTGGGTCTTATAAGAAAAAAAAAATGAATATGAGTACTTGATTGATGATCCCTAAGCTCGTGGCGTACACAATTCACAGTCATATAAAGATGTATTAATTGTATTTTGTTGTCATGTCCAGGTTCCATTATTTGCAAATCAAGTGGACATTGGTTTGGTGAAAAAGGTATTGGTCATCCAATGGCTATTTTGCTAGTATACACGTTAGGGTTGACCATTTGGTGGAGGATATTTTTGACTGATCGGACGGCAGTGATTTCTTGATCACCAAACACGGCAGGAAATCATCATCATCAATGGGACCAACATTGTACAAAGGTTACATCTTTCTTTCGTGGCTCCAATCATAAAGACCATGCTGATGTCCCTGTGGACCGTCTGAGGTTGAGGAAGACGAAAGAAGAAAATTCATTCATCCGAAACACTCTTGACATACCCATAATAAATACTGTATTTGATTTACAGACAATACATTATTGTACATGATCGATCAAACTATTAAAATTATATTAAAAATAAGAAATAAAACAACATATATAATTTTATACACATTAAGATGCACACAATTATCTTGAATTTTATTACAAATTATTAATACATTTTATGATTTTTAAATATACATGATACTAATAACGTAATCACGGTCTTTTAATTTGGATTTGATAAAATAAAGAAGAAGATAGTTAAGTAGCTTTTTTGATAATATAAAATAAAAAAATTATAATTAAAATATTACGTACATTAAATATATTAAATTGATATTATCGTAGATGAAAATATATATTTTAAATAATCATCACAAGTAATCTTTTTTTTATTGATATTATGATAAATTTTTTCATAAATTATATTTACAATCAAATAAGCTTGAAAAGTTGGTGGCATTTGAATGAGTAGTGACCAAAATCTGCCAAAATTTAAGAACTCAAAAGTTGAGATTAATAAATTCAGGACTCAACACATTTTCCTTTTGCCTTGGGGGTTGAAGCCACTGAAAATTAGTGGGTTTACTTTACTTTACATATATGTATATATAGGGGGAGAGAGAGAGAGTGAGAAAGAGAATTGTAGCCACCCTAGTTTGTTTTGGGTCCAACAGGGAAGGTAGTAGGTTAATGGAAAGCATAAAGATGCCCTTTGCATAATAATTAATACATATTATATCAATTTGTTTACAAGTAATCACTTGATTAATTAGTACACCAACTCACTACGTTCTTTCTTGTTCTTTCGGCCAGATATTCAGTGCAAGTATCATAAATATATTCATATTTCATGTATAGTCTCAATCATGTATGTATACATTGTATTTTGTGTTATTTAAACTCTTTTAATGAAAAAATTTATGGGTTTGTCACTGAGAGAATCATATGTACATATATTTTGTATATTCTGCATATTCCAAAAACTTTTACATCAAGATCCCATCATGTGATAAGAATCTGGGTGGTTCTTGAATTGGGGGGTTGTTACTTTCATACACAGTATTTGTTAAACGTTTTGGCTTAAATTCATGTCCCTTTGCTTGCAATATTTCATTTTCTTAGAGTCTTTCCGCTAGAATGACACTGACATATATATATATATATATATATATGTAAAATCCTTCAGAATTAATAGCTAATTACACCCACAAACATGATTATTCCAGAAAAATATGGGCTTTGTTTGCTAATAAAAATATTAATCCAACAATTGGTTTCTTAAAAACACAGTTTCTAAAATTATGTTTTAACAAAAATTATTACCAAATAATTTTTGTGGCTTAGGTCATTTTTTTGGTCTTCAAACCAGGATATGAGGTCAAATTGCAACAGAATGGATGATGAAAATGATGCCAATTCTGTCATCGATCTCTTTGTTGTTGCATCAAGCTAGCCATAGCATGACCTATGCCAGCGACTCTCCTCCATCACCATGCACTACTCTTGCTCGAGCAAGCTGTTAGTCTGAGAAATTTAATATGAAAACTATCGAGCTGACCCCGGAAATTACGAATAGTAATCCATGTAAGCAGCTATGAGCAAAGCAAAGAGAAGAAACCGCTCCATCTGTGCGTAGAGTTTCGGACAGCATTATAAACTATGGGCAAAATCCTAACTAATATGCCACGATTATTAATTAAAGAAGAAGAAGAAGAAGAAGAAGAAGCTGCTATGACCAAAGGCCAATCGAAGCAAAATTGTTTCCCATGCTATGTGGCCTGCTTTTTCTTGGGACCATCTAACACTGGATTTCACTGTTGCCAATCAAGCCCATGAAAAGATTGCTGATGTTCCTCAGTCTACATTTATTTTAAACAATGTCATGTTTTAATTTTTTTTTTTTAAAATACACATTAACCTCATTTAAACTCTGTCCTGGAAAAGAAACCGTGACCCAAAAGTGTGAAATTTGGTAACGTGGAGAAATGTGACTTTAAAATGAGGTAAGCATTGAAGAATTCTGAAAAGGCTGAAATTGTGAAAACAACAATCGGGCTGTTATTGTGCCTTGAAAATGGCTGAACCAAGGGAGAACCTTCGAAATGATTTCTTAACTGAGCAGAGAAAGGGTTATATGTACAGTGCTTTCGAAAGATACAGTTTCAAAGTTCAAATTTTGAATGTGCTCTGTAATTATAGCTCAATTTTTTGAAAGAAGACAGAAATCATAATTCTCGAGCAAAGCAGAATTATCATGACCCATCAGCGAGGCAATTGCTGTTTCAATTACGGGTGATTTGTCAGAATTATGAACTATAAAACCATTGATATTGATTATGTTTGATGCAATATGAACTATATATCCATTCATCATGTTCTGAATCTTCCAAAAACTTGATAACCAGGATATCATACTCATGTTTCTCTACATAATCATTGCCTTGTACCCTTTTTCATATACAGGTCCTTTGGAAACACATGGGCATAGCACCAGAACCAGTACAGTGCTAATTAAATGGCACAAAACAAACAAGAAAATGAGACATTAAGCGAATCAAGTAAAACCCACATAGAGTTTTGTCTTAATGACTGCCTTTAGTTTGACTGGAATCAACCTTCCCCACCTGCTTTCACCACTGACAAGCACTAAACAAAGTAGAATTAGTTGAAGATTCAACACAAACAATATTTATAAATTGAAAAAAGAGATCTTTTCCATTACCCTTGGAATCTTCTTCTTAACACACAGGACTTTTTACACAACATTCTTGATTCTTCACCTTGCAACAAAGATACAACGTATACTATTATCACTCGCTTTCTGGTATAGAAAACACCACACCACAACACAACACATTCTCATTATACAGATGGAGGGAAAATTTATCATCCTATATTCAAGGCAGGCAAAATTCCTAATGCCCGAAAATGCTACAGTACGAAACTAGAGAGGTTGCTGCATTGTCACAATTATGGGACTAGTGACATTGTGTTTCCCGTCTGACCACACTATTGAACCACTCTTCATACTTGAGCTTCCGGGGGAGAGTTTAACTGCCATTACTTCAGCTCTTAGAAGAAAATTCAGTTTCTGTCCCACACGCCTAAACGCGAGCTTCTCTGGCTGCACTGTTACGGTCATGCCACTGGGTGGCCTGATTGTAACTTTGTAGACGGAATTGGGATCCCCGACATTAGTCACTGTCCTAATAAAATGTGTAGACATCTTATGCTCGCCATATTGTTGAAACACTGCAGACATTGAAGGGTAATTCAAATTCCCAACATGACCAGCCCTTCTTGCCCCTTTGCAATCTGCACTTCTCCTAGTGATCACTTTAATGTTGCTAACCGTGTAATTCAAATTGCACAAGAAATTCACATAATCATAAGAAGTTAAATCATAAATCAGCCCAGGATCCATTGCTTTTTGAGGGTGAACATGACCGGCTCCAAAATCTAACACAGTGGAAGTATTACCAGTGGTCTCATCAAGCATTGTCTCACCACGATTGTCAACTGTATATGCAGTTGTCATCAATGCAGACCTTATTGCCGCAGGGCTCCATTCAGGGTGTGCTGCCTTTAACAAAGCAGCAAGACCAGAAATATGTGGACAAGCCATTGAAGTTCCCGACAGTATATTAAACTCAGTTTTTCGCTTATCAGTAGGAACGCTTGATGGTCCAACTTTATCAGGCCAAGCAGCAAGGATATTCAATCCGGGAGCAATCACATCGGGTTTCAAAATCTCAGGTGTCTCTGGATTAGGCCCTCTGGCCGAAAAAGAGGCCACGACAGGAGCTGGTCTAACATTAACTCGCGTCCCCTTAAAAACAATGGTAGCTGTTGCCGGTGACTTTGATTTCTGAGCTACTAAAATATACTTCCTAATCTCATCACCACCGGAAGCACCAACAGCTGTAGCTGGCAAAACATGACAATCAGCAACTAATCCTTCACCATCAAACACACCGTTGGCTAAAATCATCCCAACTCCACCGGCTTTCTTCACTACCTCACCTTTAGCAGCTCGCGAATTAATCCCTCTATCACACACCACAATTTTCCCTTTCACAAATGCAGGATCCAGTGAACCTTCTAAACACAAGGACGCTGAATAACTATCACCAGATCCACTACCAGCATAAACCACTGAGTACATCTGGTTCGGGCTGCCTAAATCCGGCCCGCTGTAAATACTAACACCAGGAATGATCTTCCCATTTCCCAAATGAACATCAGCTGGGAAATCTCTATCAATAGTACCAGCTCCCACTGTAGTAACCCAAGGAGCAACATTGGTAGCAGTTAAGGCACCAGGGCCACCATTACCGGCAGAAGCGGAGACCAAAACACCATGATCAGAAGCACCAAAAGCTCCAATCGCTATAGCATCTAAGTAATACGGGACAACAACACCGCCAACACTCAACGAAACAACATCAACACCGTCAGAGACAGCACTATCAAAAGCAGCTAAAATATCGGAATCATAGCAACCAGTATTCCAACACACTTTATAAACAGAAAGTCTTGCTTTTGGAGCCATACCTGCAGCAACCCCACGTGCATAACCTAAAGTAGAAGCCGGAAAAACGTACCTTCCGGCGGCGATAGACGCCGTGTGAGTTCCATGGCCGTCCGAATCGCGGGGAGACCGAAATTCGGTCGTTTGGTTCATTTCCCCGTTAGTGGACTCGTAACCTTGGCAAAAGAACCGGGCACCAATTAATTTACGGTTACAGCTGGAACTGGGGAAGTCTTTCGCTGTGACACATTGACCTTTCCACTTAGCAGGAACAGGACCGAGATCTCGGTCGTTGAAACTGTGTCTTTCAGGCCAAATACCGGTATCAATGACTCCGATAACGAGGTCAGAGCCAAAGTCGGATTCTTTCAAAAGGCCAGCACTGTCGGAGGTTTTCAAGCCGAGGAACTGAGGAGAACGAGTGGTGTGAAGATGGCGAACTTGTTCGGGGATGATGGCGATGATGTGGGGGAGGGTTTTGAGATGTTGAACTTCTGAGGAGGTTAGTTTGGCGGAGAAGCCATGGAAGACGGTGTCGTAAGTGTGGATGACACGGCTGGTTGAACTGGTTGCTGCCGGTGATCGTGTTGTTGTAGTTGGGAGAGAAGGGAGAGAAGACTCATACCAGTGCTTGTGAGTAGGGAAAATGGAAGGTTTTGCATCGTATTGGACTTTGATTATGAAGGTTTTAGGGGTATCGTTGGTGGCAGAAGAAGAAGTGAGAAGGTAAATGAAGAGGACAAGTAGGAGAGAAGACATTGTTGTTGAGAATTGAGAGTGAGAGTAAGACTGCGCGGAAGAGAAGAAGTAGAAGAAGAAGGCATTATAAGGAGAGAAGTGAGTGGGCAACTACTGTTACTGTGTATGTAATGTGGGTGCCATTTCCCACGGTTATACGTACCTTCTTTTTCATTTTTTATTTTAATTATATCCACCCCAGCACCATTAGATGGACTTAACAAGGTTCATGCATATATTACAGATTCAATCCAATTTGAAGCACAAAAAGTACACAAAAGAATCTTATGAGGAGTGAAAGCTTAAGCCAGAAACTCATCCAAAACTAAATTAAACGATCCCGACCAATGCATTAATAAGTTAAAAATATGGAAAAGAAAAGAGAAAATTGTAATGTGATGGAAGAATCTAACCCAAAATTGGCCTTGGTTCTTTCTCACTGGCTGGTTTCAAATATACTGTAAATTTTTCAAGACAGGACTTTTGGTCCCGTGACAATGATGTATTGAAATTTGGGATTGGTATCAAATTATCAAATCAAACATTTTTATTATATTTATAGCAAAATTTCATGCTTAGATTCTGTCGGGTGATGTCACAATACGGCTACATACACACGTGTCAACATCTTTGTTCGTCTCGCTTGCCGATTCATACAACACATGGTTTCTTCCTTCCTAATCCTACACCACAAAATCTAAACAATTGCGCAGCCAATATATACCTATATATACATAGATACAGGGGTGGGTCATCGTTATACAGAGAAATTGAAATTTTGCTTTGCTTGCGTCATTGTTACCAAAAAAAAAAAAAAAAACAGAGATACTTATTGTGTTTCAGATGCACACATGCCTATATTTAAGTTTGATTCTCACCATTAAACTATTTTGTCCTCGTAATATTTAATTGCACCTTCTCGATATCTACTAACGTAACGTAAAGGTCCCATCCACAGCGAGATGACAAGCTCACCTCCTAATTGCGCATGCGAACGCTAACGATATTCAATTCACACACACACACACACACATATATACACACACACGCAAACATTGTCTTGCCTGGCAGAGGCTAGTAAGTTTGCGGTAACGAGCTAGTTTCTCCTCTAGTTATTAAAAAGCACCAAAAAGTCCAACTTAAAATTAAAGTACTGTTAAGAATGTGAACCTCAATCCTTCAGCTTTTGCTTGCTGCAGACAAATTATGAAAATTCCTTTTTAAGATCATCAGCAATTTTCTTCAGATTCGAAAAATATGTTACGATGGATTACGGTAAAGACTGCAAGTATAATGGAAGCATATATCACATATGTTGCAGCCACCTCACCTAGCTCTGTTGTCTTTTGCAGTTTTGACTTTCCTGCTTTTGGATTCTTCTCACCCAACAGTACTCCAACTTGTTCATTGTGCCGTGCATTTTTTTTCCCTGAGGATAACACATATTGACTACAAAATATTATTGCAACTGAGGTTACTCTATAATCTACGTCGGAGCTAAAGATATGTAGAGAGCCAATAACCAATTTAATGGTAGCTAGCGATTAATAATGGCTAGTTACTCTAGTTTCTGGGAATGTAAGGAATTTATTAATGTGTTAATGGCCACATTAATTATACATAAATGCTCGACGAATTGGGACCAATTTTTGATAGAGATGATCGCGCATGTACTGCGCACGCATGGCGAAAGACAGTTGTAAATTAATGTTTATCATCATGTATTTTACCTGGAAAGAAGTTGCCGGGTAAAATGTTGGGTTCTTTTGAGTTTCATATAATCATGAAAAATCTCAACCAAACAATATTAGGAATGGTGGGAAGTGAATATATGAAGAAGACAAACTACTTTCATTATGACAATTTAACTTTGAAATTTTGAAATATATGGACACCACCACTATATGATAACTATGCGTATTTTCTTTCCCTCTCTTTGACATTAAGAAAGAGTGGTGAGAGTGAAAGTTAACACTCAGTCTTACCTTCTCTGTAGTAAAAAGTTAAAAGACAATTATTTGTTAATTGAAGAAACAAGCTTTAGTTTCTAGCAGAGAGAAAGAAAGAAAGAAATTGACGAGGCCCCATTACTTACAAATTTTGAAAAGGAGATGGGAAACGACTGAAGACAAAGGAAAGAAAGAAAGAAATCTAGTGGGGTTGTGGTTTCGGTTGACATGCAATTATTGGGACTCTCATTATTACTATACTGAAGAAGGTGAGGATGCCCTAGCTATCTGCGCACCCCTAATCCCACCCTTAGGGTTTGGCAATTTTGAATTAATTTTAACTGTTGTTTACGTGACTTTAAGCATTTTGAGAAAAGTTAAGAGTTGATGAAGAAGGCTCTTGTATTTTTTTATTGTCTTAATGCATGGTTATTATCTTCTTACTTCAATTATTGTTGTCTAATCTTTATATCACTTTCGATAAGCACTAGAAGTTTTTTTCAAAAGGATAGGTAATGTGACATATGATTTATGAAAGGAAATTAAAGGAAAGAAATTATCTGTTAATAGAATTTTTGATCCCTTTTTGTAGAGTTTCCATGTTATATGAAAATCACTGCTTGATTATCACTTTTTCACTTTATTTTGAAGATTTAATATTTAAGAATTTTTTTAAAAAAAGTATGTATTAATGAAAATTGATTTGTTCATTTAAAAAGAGGGACACTACTTTTCTCAATAATTTTTATATTAATATTGTAAACTTTGTTACATATGTATATAATTAATGGCATGAAAGGATATATATATATATATATATATATATATATATATATATATATATTAGAAACTCTTTGTTCTTTTTTGGACAGAACAAAGCATGGCGACCATGCCATTATAAATTGGTGTTCGTTGATATAAAATAGTGGTGCACCTTAAATTTACACTTAAAACTATAATAATTAGTATTATACCACCCTAAACTGCTAAATGATTAAAATTATTATCTACAATGTAATCATGATCATTAACCTATAAATAAGAGTTTCATGAACAATATATGAATAGTTTACTTGCTCCTTTCTTTTCCCCCAATTTTCAAAATAATTTTAGTGCAGGAAAGAAAACCCAGCCAGCTGTTGATTTCTCCTTCAATAACGCATTGACTGAAACTATGTATGCAAAAAGTAAGAAATATGGACCCATGAGACAGCGGATGAGCACTCTAGATTTGTTGTCAAAATTCAATTGAGAAGGCAGACCGTTCAAATGTAATGAAATCAATTAAGGGCATATTGGTGAGCCCATGTGTTTCCTTTACTTTGTGTTTATTAGTTGAATTTTCAACGACTTTATACCTGCCCCCGTTAATGTTGTTGACTGAATGTATCGGCAGACAGCCAAAATTGTTGCATATATATTTGCAGCATTTGTTTTCTTTTTTCTGCCTGGAGGACAGTGGGTTAAACTTTTAGAATTCTGGATATCTTCTAGTTTCGAGATACAGTATTACCCTGCATACATACAGCTTTAAATTGTAAGCAAACCACAAATTAATGAGCATTTTGGAAGAAATCTTGGGCCAGGGATTGACTTACAATAAACAAGTGTTGGACATGGGTAGAGGAACTAGATGGGCGGTCCGGGTGAAAGTAATCCAAATTCGCGGGCAGATATGTACACAAAGAGAGCTTAGCTCATTGGGGACTTGGGCGCATGGCCTAGTTTATAATCTGGTTGACACAGATGCAGGCGTGGAAATTGGGGTTACTTTTGGTCTAAATTCAACGGATTACTTTGCCTAAACAGCCAATCAATTTTTATTGTTCTTTTCGACCAATATTCTAGAGAATCAACTGATTTTCTTTCATAATCATGCTCCATGATTATCAATAAGTTTTGTGGAAAGGCCATTGGGAACTCTACGACAAAGAAACATGAAACATAGAAACTAGATGCTTGGTCAAGCCCATTAAAAATAGACAAAGCAAGGACAAATCAAGAAATTTCATGTCCACTACTGTGATTATGCAAGCCCTTAACCATCTGGTTTTAGTTAAACCACTATCAGGCAACTTCAAATTAATCAAATCACTTTGTTCTATATATGTCTTTTTGCGTATTGGAATAAGTGATTGATAGTAAATCTTAAGACGACTTCTTTTAAGGAATAGAGAATCTTTGCGGATTTTCCGCTTTGGTCTATAAACATCAATATGTTTCAACAGCTTAATTAACTTTGCAAATATTTTTCAACTAACAGGCAGCCCTAAAAGAATAATTATTGTTTATCTCCGGTTTCTCTGTCACCCAAGACGGCGGCGACAGCAGCTGCAGGAAAAGCAAACATGGATAATAAACAAGACAAAGTTGTTCAAAAGATTGATATCAAGAGAGTAGAAAGCAAAAGTGCTCGTCAAGTCACATTCTTAAAACGTAAGAAAGGACTCTTCAATAAAGCTTCCTAGTTTTGCGCTATGTGGTGCTGAAGTTGCTATTGTTATCGTGTCACCCCATAACAAAGCTTTCACTTTCGGGTCTCCAAACACTAATGCTGTTGTCGATCGTTTTATCACCGGAGAAGACTACTACTCCTCGGCACCTACGGGCAGCCAAGAACTAGACAGGATTAGACAAGAGTACAAGGAATCACTTAACCGACTGGAAGAAGAGAAGAAGAAATATGATGAGATTATTAAGAAAAGAGATATGGGCAAAGCTAATGGAGTTTTTTGGTGGCATGAACCGATTGACAAGATGGAGTTGGATGAACTTGAGCAATATGTGAAGTCCTTGGAAAAATTAAAGAAGAATGTGACAGCAAAGATTGAAGAATTAGCTGCATCTGAGGTAACTTTCATCAACCAGTTCAATATTGATCATCAAAACACAGAGAAGGGTCTTCTTGATTTTGGTTCTGATGAGTTTGATGATCTTGGTTGGCTCTTTAACGATATGAATGAAGGATTTTGTCGTGGTGTTGATATACAATGGAGTAGGAACTAATTTAGAGTTATTCTAGCTATTTTATTTTTATTATTATTTTATTGAGATGATTGACTTATATTTATGAAGTTATGTTTTATTTTGGATTTTGGTTTTAGAAAATTTGATTTGTTAGACAACGGATTAAATAAATAAAAACCCACGAATATTCATGAAATTTGCATGAAATTCAATAGAAAATCGTGACTTGTTATTAGCAACAGTTAATGTATATGTGAACTAGTTGACCCTATTGTTAATTCTTTTGTACAACATAGTTTATTAATCATAGTTAATGTATATGTAAACTAATGACTTCTATCATGAACAAAAGTCATTAGTTTTGGTTTAGTCATGTATATTAGAAATTTGTTAAACACAATGTTTGTAGGAGATACTCATATAAATATATAATCTACATGTATAAATAAATGAATAAAAACTATTGTTAATAATTAAAATTTATAATCTCTTGTGCATGGTGCTTATGCATAGAAAAATTTATTCAAAGTTAATTATTTTTAAAATATTAGTTTTTTTTAAAATATTAGAAAAAACTAATATAATAATCCATTGTTTGTTATCTTAAACAAGTAGGTTTAACACTAATGTTTTTACTGATAGCTTACTCACAGAAATGTCTTTAGAGGAAAGATTTTTAATTTACTAATTTATTGATCAAAATAAAGTTTTAAACATTATGCACCAGTTTAATACCATAATTTTTTGTACAATTCTTTAACACTAATGTTTACTGCATTTTTTTTTTTTTTTTGCTGATCCAATTCCTTAATTTTGTTTTCAATAATAAGTAACTTTATTTTCTAAAAAAACAAATGCAGTCCCGCTGCCTATAAATTGAGCAAGACACTAGCCACCCCGCAAGAACATAAAGCATAAGAGAGAAAACAGTTAAATGTAGTTTATTTAGTACCAAAATAAATACTCAATTTCATATTCAACGATTATGATCTTCTGACCAGGTAGATCCACATGGATAGCAAAACTGAATTCCACTTTGAGACATGAACAAAAGATTAATGAAAAAAAAAATGCAATTAGTGAAATTAATTAAATAATCTGTGATTCATTAATTAAATAATTAGTCAAATGTGAATATATCTTTTGTATTGAAAATCACCCTTAATCTGTGACTAAATTTTAGATTGGCTCAGGAAATTAATTACTTACAAGGAGGAAGCAATAATAAATAATAGCCTGCAAGAAATGTGCTAGCAGCCAAGAACCTTTTTCCACATAAAACTTGCAATTGGGGTATCTCTTCCGTTTCTTATTCTTGGCAAGCTCCATCGACAAGATGTCATCCTTCTTTCTTTCACCCTTCCCTAGTTTCCGAAACTCTCTACAACTGACTCCCGCATACCACGAAACCTTGCAATGTGCACAAAACAGCATGTGACAATTAGCACACTCTAATACAGTAACAATCTGCCCTCCGTCGTCCACTAACATTGCCGATCAATCCTTACAAGGGCAGTAAAATTTCCGCGATCCAGGGATTCATGTTTCAGATAGCACTTCTTACCATCCATCATACACTTCTATTGGAATAGTGAGGCGACAAAATTGTGGTTCTAAAACCACTGGTATATTTTACTGTGCAATAAGTGCAAAATGAATGTGAGAATTTACTGTTTCTAAACATCTCTTCTTTTGATTTTGCATCTACGCAGATAAAGCAAAAGCTACTAGAATCTCACCGTTTCTTTCTCCTTTCTTCGAAGGATTTCTTCCATTTCTGATGTCGAGTCACTTTTGATAATCCACCTTCAATTTACAAACACGTCATATAAAGCTTTTTAATCGACTAAACTGGGAACGTTCTCTCAAATTCCCATGCAAATCTAGAGAACTCAACTGGTTTTCCTATAAAATATATAGCTCCACTACTTAAAATCTGAAAGGAAGCTAAAAAAAGGTTACCTCCCTTCTTATCTCAATCATGTTGTCGTGCATTCCAATTATTCCCTTCAAATTTATCATTCGTGTTGAAATTAAAAATCTTATTTAAGTTAAATTTGGAGTATTTTAAATCGGATGGTCACCATTAAATCAATGTTTTGAGTATTAAAATGGTGAATTAGTAAATTAAAATAAGAAAGATAATAGTATGGAATGGGGAGATTCATTGGTGGTTTTATAACGGTAATTAATTGATATGAGTAAACTATTCGATTACCTCCGTAACTTCAATTTACATTACCAAAAATATTTTAATTTCTCGAAAATTATCAACATTCCATATACATGAAATAGCATTGTTAGATCTTACACAAGATTGGGCAATTTACCTAATTTTGCCTCTTCAATTATTTTTGAATTGAAATTAACCATGCACACATGTACAATGTCAAAATCAAACCTTGATAATGCAATCATCGAATTATCCATTTGATAAACAACCCGCGACAACCTGTCTATAATTCCTTTTACTGTTACAGACAAGAAGGGATGGTGACGGTGGCTGGACAATAGATCAGAAGATATACATACATGCATGCATGCATGCATACTTATCTCAAATATTGAAGGTGAATATTCCATTGCCCTACCATTAATTACATGTCATCCTTATCGGTTATTATGTATATATCAATATTTATATCTTATAATATCCTATCAAATATCCCAGCTGCTCACTTTTCTTCCACTTTTATATTATCCAAATGATTTCTATTTTTAGGAAAAATAAAAAAGAAAAGAAAGAACAAAGAAACTGGAGGAGTGAGTGAACTATGTTATGCGGTAATAGCTCAATGTATTTTCTTAGAGCACTGAGGCTTATTGTTACGTGTCTGTCGACGGAGCTCTTCTATTAGTATTTGAGTCTCACACAGATCTCCTCCATTATTACACCGCCTGTAAGGTGCTACAATTTTCTTTGTAGAGGTTTCTAATTCTCTCATTTCATCCAAAACAATGTCTGTCTCGACATTCCACGCTGCAAAATCCTTGATCGCCCCTGTGAAAACATTTACGTATATAATCTCGAAAATATTAGCTGATTTTTCATTAAATATCAATATAATATATCAAGCTTCCTTGATCGCAAATCTGCAAATGAAATTGTGTTGGACATGTTACCTGTACGTGTAGACTTCTTTGTCTAAGCTCAATTTCTTATTGCAAAGATGACAAGATTTGAGATAGAAGGAATATTCAGTTGGCTTACAGTCTGGAAGAGGTCGTCGAGAAGCTGTTCTCGTCGATCTCAAAGCGGCTGCTTTCAAAACAATGTTAGAGTTTCCCTGTGAAATCTGAACTAGAATTTTCAAGCCAATAACTGCAAATGGGGATCTAATATTAGTGTTGCTCTCCTTCTTAACATGATCTTCTTCCATCTTGAAAGCACTTCCGAATTTCAGAAGCATTTTTTCTGTGAGAGAAAAGGAGAAAGAGAATTGATGAGACTTGTGAAGGAAGAGGTGAATACTGATGGGGATGGATATAAAAAAGCAACTTCTGGGCCAAAGAGGGAAATAGAAAAATAATTTTCGGAAGTGAAAAAGAGAACACGTGGTGTTTTGTTTCAACACACGTGGGTGATAAAAAAGGCTACTGTTTTATGCCGTGTTTGGTTGCTTGTTCTAAAGTGATTCATAATTAAATAACTTATATTTATACACTTGGTGAGAATGGAAGAAACTTTGCAGGGGTCTGGTTTCCCTTGTCTCCTCCCTTACAAGAACAAGACAATTGCGTAATCATGCTTGAATCGCTTCAACATTAAAAATGTGAAAAAAAATTATGTAAAATTCTTATTGGGAGACACTTAAACTTCATAATATAACCGAAATTCTATATTATTTACCTTAAATTTGTATTAAAAAATATATATTATAACTTGATTGACATAATATTTATGTTATTGATTAAATTTAATGATACTTTTTTTATAAATTTGATTATGTTATATGCGTGCGTGTGAACACGACAGATATAATATTATAAATTAAATTGTGTAAAATATTATGTTGTCGATGCAATGAATAACTCTCACACTCGGCATTTGGAACGGAGAACATGGTTTTGGCTATAGCTGTCGCAGCAATCTTATTTGAAAAGCTCCTTCACACTTGTTAATTTATAATAATATTTATTATTTAATTTAAAAATAGTTATATTTATTAATTAATCTAAAAATAGAACTATCTAAGATTGGATTTGGTTGGAATTCATCGAAACCCAGCCCAAACCAACATGTTTTAGACCGTAATCCATTTTCATTGACCCTAGTCAATTTAATTTGATTTAACTTAAAATTTTGATCTAAACTTTATATTTGTTTTAAACTTAATATCAAATTCTAAAGCTTTGAGTTTAAATAAAAATAATACAAATATAAAAATTTCAACTAGAAAAATATGACTTTCTCTGAAATCTCAACTCCATCTAATATTAATATGTTAGACGTTTAAAATTTTAATCTTTAACCTCTTTAGTATTAATAACTAATAACTATATGTTATCTATGGTTGATGCATATGATTTTGAAGAAGTTTGCAAAAATAATTTGCTTTCTCTATGTTACTTATATTTTGATTTATACATAACTTTGTTATTGTTATTGATTACATCTCCCGTCAAATAGAATAAAAATTGATTTGGAATTTATAAAAATTAATTTTTTGAGTTGATGATATAAAAAATACTAAGTTTTACATTGAATAATATTAGGGCTCAAAGTTAATCTTTAATTTTTGTTCAATGACAAAGACTTAGCTAACAACACATTATATTTATAGGAGTGTATATAAATACGTGTAGTGTGATGGACATGCGATTATAGCTTAATAAATAGTAATCAATTAAGTTAATTTGTATATGACTAGACGAAAAGATGCTTCAATTTTCAAAAATTAAGATGTTTAATATTCTTGGACTTGCAATGGCAAGTAAAGCCTCATTTGATCGGTTATACTAAACTAATTTTGTAAAGATGCTTTGCTTCAAGTTCAAGGGATAAAGTTTATTGGCTGGATTAACTACCATTCTATTAATCAGTTAATTGTTATTAAATCAGTAATTAATGTACCATTAAAAGAATTGATTTTAAAATGAATTAGAATCCTATTTTATTTTTTCTATCATTGAATTTTGACAAGAATCTTAACGCTTATCATGATTAATAAATTATATTTTAATAAAATTTATAAATTAATTTAATATTTTATGATATAAATTTAAAATTTAATTTAAATTATTTATTATTAATTATATCGTCTATTTAACAATAAATTAGGAAAGAATCCTTGTCAATATAATCCATTAAAATACTGTTGACTTTATGCCGTAAGAATAAGTAGATTCTTAAGTGCAAGGAGCAATTAAGAATAATTATTAATGGCATCAAGAGCCAGCTTTTCTTGTTCCTATCCAAGAATAAAACCACGTTCATTGAGACTGGCCAAAACCTTTTTCGAACAATTTCATAATTAATTAATTAATCCAAATTAGGAGACAATTTAAGGACAAAAACGATCAAAGAGAGTACAAAAGGGACATAAAACAAAGAAGAAAATAAAATTTTTTCGTAATTTTAATTGACATCTAGTACGTTTCTTTTTCAGACAAATTCATTTTCAGGTTCTGCAATTAATTGAACCTAACTTAATTATTATGGACTTGTGAAATTTAGAAAGTTGGTATCAATGGACTTGTGAAATCCTGAAAGGGAAGAGAGAATGATATCATGGTTGTGTTGCAGAAAACTTGCGATGGATTGGGTTGTGAATATATTTTCTGCAATTGTAAGTTAATTAAGATGGTGATGTAATACCAGGGATGTAATCAAAGTGATGTAAGCAATCAATCAGCTGATATTTGCAAGGAAATTAACTTCGTGCATGATCAGACGATAGTCAATGTGAATCTGCCAGCCGGGGAATCAATCAATCTTTGCCTTTGGACCTTACTGCAATTTGTATGGGTTGTTATCGTTTGAGAATTTAATTAAAAGCCATTGATGCATGTTTGGAAAGTATTGCTTTTCCACCAATAATATGAAATCCTTTGGACCTTACTGCAATTTGTATGCGTTGTTATCGTTTGAGAATTTAATTAAAAGCATGTTTGGAAAGTGCTGCTTTTCCACCAATAATACGAAATTTCACCACACACACACACACACACACACACACACATTTATATAAAAAAGACCCTTCACTTCAAATATTATTATTATTATTTTTCTAATCAGATTTATATAACATTTGATTCAAATAGCTAACTTTTTTTTTTATAAGAAAAGTGATTCTTAAGAAAGTGCTTCGGATATTTCTACTAAAAGTTCTTTCACTTCAAAAATTAAAAAAAAAATATCTGAACTTGGAATTTTCTTTTTCTTATTATGAAGTATGAACCCAGCCCGACCAAATCATGCAACTAGTTTTGATTCCACTGAAACTCTCAGTCTATAAATTAATTAGAGATAATTACCTAAGAAGAAAAGGGTATTCACCTGACCTGAGGCTTCAAATTTGAAAGCCAAAATATTACCGGACGCAACTAAATTGCATAAACAGCTAGAATCTCTAGTCCCACTCTATCTCTATCCTAATTTTCATTCTCTCTATATAAAACTCTCGTTACGAACAAATAAATTAAACGCATCTCTATTTTCTCCTCTCTTTAGGCAGAAATCTCTCTTCTCTTGTGGATATGGCGTCAAAGCTTCCAGTGAACACCATTCTTCTTTTCAGGTTAGTACTTGGTGCTTCCTTTTCCCATGCACGTATACATATAGCATAGTAAATAACGCATACCCTTTAACTTGTTTTTGTTTTTTTGCTTCATTTGTCGTGATGTAACAGGAGAACTTATGCAGTATTTGCGTCAGAAAAGGTGAAAGTGCAGCCAGCTGCGGCGGCAGCATCATCAGTGATAAAGAAGAATGTTTCTTCAGCGTCGGTGGAGAAGGATGAATTCTGGATGAGAGACCCCAAGACTGGAAACTGGATTCCGGAAAGTCAGTTCAATCAGATTGATGTGGCAGACCTCAGAGACAAGTTTCTTTCCAATAAGGATATTCATTAGTCCTCAACAAAATCAGTCAATTAGACGACCTTACTTGCCTGCCTTTTGTATTCAGCGGCGTTTCATGCTAAATAATCTTGCTGTTATACCTATATGGTAAATCCATCGATCAAATAATTGTTAAGAACTAGTTCCTGACATCAAGATTCTCTTGTTTTTGATACTGGGATTGTTATTTTCTTAGAGTTCTCATCAATTAGCATGCATGATATTAGCAATAGATGATCTTGAATAGGATTCGTTCACCGGTTGGATTAGGATTATAGTTTTACATGGAACTCAAATTAAAAGATGGATTTGAACACCAATATTTACACCAAACACTTATTTCCACGCAAATACACAGTATTGGTTTTCATTTTACATACTATTTCTTTGTTTATTAGATATTTTTTCTGAAAGAAAAAGAATACCTCTGCATGGATCGAAGATCGTGAAAGATTTGGGTATTAAGTATCAGTACTCGTACATAAGAAAGTTAATAATTAAAATTTTATTCCTGAAAAGGAAGAAGTAGATGCCATACAACACACATACACTGACAACAAAAAACACAGAGCATGCTGCACCATTACTACAAGTAAAGCTGAATGAGCTCATCACTAACTACAGATGGTGTAAGAACACCTAAATCGGTGAATAGAAGTGTAAGATATTGCGGTGGAGTGTAATCCCTGGCGGATGTTTCAACCTCAACTTTAGACGGGATTGGTACCCCAAAATCAATTGGGCGTAATGCAGGAGCCATGTCCTTCTGATCCAGTGGATAAAGACGAGCAAACTGCCAGATGAAAAAAAAAAAAAAAGAACTCAGCTTCTCTGTTAAGTTTTTATGTCTGCGGATGTGTAGGTTTCAATGGTACCTTGTAGCTTTCTGCAGCCACATAAACTGGTTTGTTCATGCTGTGTGCGACCAGTGCGATCTGGTACGTACCCATCATGTTAATGATGCCTCCGCTTTCCACCACTCCATCTGCTCCAACAAATACCATATCTACCTCGTCCATGGTATATGCAACTGCAGAATCTATTAGGAGCTTCACAGGAACATCAAGTTTGGCCAGTTCATTGGACAATCGTAATCCTGTTCTGTCTGGCCTTCCCTCTGCAATTCAAAACATCAATTTAGAGCTAAAAAGGGTCTTGCAAATCCGAATGTGGATTAATTTTAAATGATAAAACAATAGATGCTGCAACCAAAGAATGGCTAAATAATCTTCCACCTACACCTTATGATGTTCTTCCTAATTTATATCCCATTCCCTAGCAAGATAACCCCTTACTCTTAAGGATAATAAGCTGTCCATAGACAGACTTGTGAGAAATACATCAACTAACTGATTATGATATTAAAACACAAATATTGGGAGAGATTCAATTAAACAATCATACACAGAGATCATATCATTCTCCATGCCTAATGTTTCCAATTAAACAAATGCCAATTAGGCATGTGATAAACAATGACATTGTGGAATACAGGGTAAGATGGCCTGTACATAAAATACTAATAAATGATTAGATCTTCTATTCCAATGGTACTAAATTTTAATTTGATCTATTAAAGGATACCCCATTGACGACAACAGGACCCTCTGAAAAAATAACCTGTACAGAGAACTCGAAAGAGTTTCTTATTTTGTGCTGCTGTCTTCAGTACTTCCATGACTACTCTGGAAAAGCCGTGCACCAAGATAGTACAGCCATCAAATATAAAATCTTGACTAAGCATTGCAATGATCCTTCGTGCCTGCAACATCGGACACCAATCTCTTTTAAGGAATGTTTGCATGATTGGTCATGGTTAAATGACCCCAAAATAGTACCCATAAACTATAAAAATACCTTGCAAGATATCTCCCCAAACTTCTCTGCACGTTCAATCAATCGAGATCTAGCTGAATTAAAGTCTTCATATTCTAAAGCTGAAGTTCTGGTTACATATCGCATGAACAGGTCACAGCCTGCTGTCAATGAAATAGATGTTGTGTCCCAAGACTGGGAAATATGCATAGGGTTAATAATTTTGACTGGAAAATAGGAAATCATAGAACTGAACTCATTTATTCAATAACTTCTAAAGTAGCTATCTAATTGCTTTTTATTGCTTATTTCTTCCCCCTAACATTTAGATCGGACCTTAGCTTCACTTAAAGGGTTTATACAAATGTCATTTACTTGCACTGACTTTTTGGAGAGCAATCCAATTCTTGTCAAGGAGAAAATAGAAAATTAAACATATGTCACTGCATATCATACCTAACATGTACCAGAAAAAAGAACTAAGAACAATAGGATCCTAATTAACCATAAACTGGCTCCACAAAGTAGCTTCTGCAAACAGAAGGGACCAATCAAAATCAACAATTTAGTTGTCCATTCAATTGAAAGTTCACAATAATGTTCAAGTCCACAACTATTATAACTACGAAACAACAATCGCTAAGTGCAATCTAGACAATACCCACAAATTAGTGGAGAAACCGAATTATAGGCATGAACTTCTTGCTGAATCAAATGTTTAATGTTTTACCTAAATGAAGTATAAACAGCAAGTTCAAGTTATACCATTCTCATCAAATTCTATACAAAATTGTTTCTTTTATCATATAAATCATTTTACTCGAAGAATGAATTCTACTTCATAGCCAAAAAAAAAAAAAAAAAGTAACATTTACCCCATAAACTGAAAGATGAGTTTATAGCTATCCTCAGAGTTACCTATTGAACTAGATGAATAAATCCTCAAGCAATAAACTTTTCCCAAAGACATTCCTATGAAAACACACAAAACCCTCCGAACGAAGTACCACAAACTTAACACAGTTCAGTCGTATACACATAATATTCAATCAATGAATATAGCCTGAATTGAGACCAAACTCAACCACATGCATCATTATCTGGGGAATAAAAAAAATATACAAGAAAAAATGATCTATATACACATCTGAAAACATTTTTTAAGGACCAATATACCCATCAATACCCACAAAATTGTATATTTAACGAATTGACAAAAAAAGTAACCTTTACCACATAATCTATGTACTATCAATCAACTCTTCAACAAACCCGCTTACTTTTAGTGAATCAGAAGCTTTTTTGAGCTCAATTTCAAGCTCCATCATAGTCTTCGCTTCACTATTCCTAATAACAGCCGCCAGCGCACGTATGGCGGCCACAGCTTCAGCCAAATCCGGTTGCTTCCTCCAGCTATCAAACTCCTCGATCACACTGAAAGCCTTCCCGCTTTTTCCTTCTCCAATCATTTCCTGACCTGCCACCGCCGCTGCCATCGTGGCCGCCTCCTGCGCCTGCGCCAACCAGTCACTCGTCACCACCCCATGGTGCGCCGCCCGCGTCTGGTAGTACGCCGACATCGACATGTCTCGTCTAGGATTAAGGTTAGGATTAGGGTTTTGGGCGGCGGCTGTGGAGACTGACAGCGGTGGAGGAGAGAGATTGACGGAATCGTCACGAATGGTCTCGTTTCGGGGTGGTTGGGATTTATCTAGAATGAAAGATGCTGATCTGTGCCACATTTATACCGGGTTAGTTAAAGTAAGGGTGTTGTGCAGCTTCACTTTCTCGGGAAAATTTGAGTGAAAACAGAATTTCGCGGTTCGCTGAGAATCTTACGGGTTTTAATTACACGGACTAATATTTGGATTTAGAACAATGTTTGGCGCATCAACGAAGTAAAACGCCGTCGTATTAAGGTTGGATTTAAGACATCAATCAACATTATTTCATTGATTAATTATCCCGATTTAGAAGTATTGTCATTTGTCAAAACGAGGTTTCTCCTTTTATTTACGAAAAGAAAAACAAAACCCAAACTTCACATTTTACAGTAGATGAGGCCGTAAACAACAAGTAGGCCCATAACAAGAGAGCGGTCAACGCAAGGCCTAACCTCCAACGTTAATACGTCTTCCCCGAAGACAACTCCAGTTCTTGCTTCCTTTCTCTTTACCTCTGCAACTGTTTCTCCAAAATTGTCTAAAATCCTGCATCCTGATTTACTTTTCAAGCGGCTCGTTATCATCCTATAACTGTATGGTTCATCATTATCCAACCCCAAGATCACCTTACACTCCGAGCTTCCCCTCAAAATCCTGAAGCTTTTCCTGACTTTGAATCCAGGCTTTTTAGGGTTATTCATCTCAGGTTTGTCATTGCATGATCTGTAACCTTCCCAGGAACCAAATAACTTAAATTTCTGCATTTTAGAAAAAACAAGACAAACTTTAGTTAGTGTCATCATATATGTACATCGTTGTTTGGAGTTATTCAACGCTGTGTTTGGTAGCTTGCAACTTAGTTTACCTTTCTGAGGATGGTGAACAAAACTCTGCCATTGATGTCCATGAGATAAACTTCATACCTGTGCTTGGAGTTGTAGTTATCCACGCGATACATGATGTGTCCATCGGAATCAAAAACAGTGCAACCTTTGCCATTCAAGACCAGAGATTTCATCCAGATTGTGAAAGTTTCTTGTTTGGAAGTGAAATAGCAAGGAACAGAAGAAGAAGAAGAGGAAGAACACGGAAGTTTCCCATGCGGATGAACTTTTTTTGCCATTCTCTCATCAGATAAGTAAATTTTCGGTGGATTCAACAGCTTCAGATCAGCTGCTTTATAAGTGCTGAAAATGTAGGGCACGTACTCAATATAATAACACATCTTTTTGCACAACTGGAGATAAAAGGTGTTGCTTTTGGCCAAGTGGATTATTAATGAGAATGAACCTGAATATAAACCACAGGTATAAAGCTAAAATCTAACATTAGTTTATATCTTCTGTGCTATTTTGATTTATAATACTGAACCACTTGGGCAATTAATCTACAATTTGCATCTTGTTTAATTAATTAAGACTACCAACTCAAGATTAATGACCGACAAGTCGGTTTTGGCCATATTGCTTGACCTGTTCTTTATTGTATTAAACAAAAGGGATGTGATGTAATCAGCGGAAACTTTTATATTACACGGCACGTACAGTTTGATTAGGTTACAAGTGATAGATTTGGACACTATCAGTTTGGTGACTACAAGCCCTATGTCATCTGGCGCTTTCACTGTTTCAATGTGGAGATTAAGTCACTACTACGCTAGGGAAACTTCTGGTGCAGATCAGATTGCAGATATACACGCATAATAACACATCATTCTACAATATCAATTGAATTTGATTGATTTGTTTAGTTTAATTTGCTGTGTAATGTATAAGTGTCTATCAAGTGTCACGTTTTATATCCAGCAGAATATAAATTAATTTTAAATTTATAAAAACGAACAATTAATAATATTTTGTTAGATTAATTTTTAGATCAATAATAGGTAATCAACTCATATCAAATTGTATCATAACATATTAAATTTTATACGAATCTTTGAGCTATTATATTACAATTAAAAATTTTTATATGAGATATGAATATCTAAAAATTAAAAGATAAAAAATATAAATCAAGTAAACTTATAGTAAATAAATCGAGTACGATAAAAATGTCGTATTTCACATAAAATAAAATATAAATTAATTTTAAATTTATAAGAGTAGATAAATATCATCGTTTAAACTAATTTTTTAAGTTGACAGTAAATTTTCAGCACACAATATAAGAACTACGTAATCAAAAATAAATTTTGGTACTCTAATTTTTCGAAACTTTGATTCTATGAATATAATATGATTGGATTATGATAATTTGTTTATAATTAACTGATAAATCATAAATCTTTTCTAACAAAAAATGACTAAGAGATTAAAAAAAACTTTTTGGGTGCATATAACTGTTTGTGCTTTCGTTTCTAAAAGCACAAATTAATGATGTTTATTAATTCCTTGCCCACTTAATATAAAATTTATTTCACAACTCATGACCTTTTGTCTCAATTGATAAATATATATATATATATATATATTTTTTTTTTTTTTCTGGGCATCTGTTTTCAACAGCAAGAATATGTATAAAATAAACTGTCTATTTCCATGAATGGTTGAAATATGATCAACAATGACACGAAAATGATATAGAAACCAAAGGCTTGCATGGTAAACCAGAAAACAAAATTCATTGATTCAATTTTCAACCATGTACGAGTCAATAATTAGATCGAATCCTCATCAGACAACTCAAAACCTAATGTTTTCAATACATTTTTGATCTGTCAATAACGATTAATTATATATTGGAACTTGTTCTTTGAGTTTATATTCATAATATATTATCAACCTAACTCATATAGGTTCTAGATTTATTAATTGCAAATTAATATAATTAATTGTTTCCTATATATTATATGTCCGGCCCTTTCCCTTTGAGATCTTACCTTAAGATTATGATAAGTATCATCCATTAAAAAAATTGTGAAAAATTAGTTGGCTTACCAATCTTATGATAAATTCTAATCTCTGTAGCTTTCATTTGCATGCATAGTTGTAAACCATTAAGAATTTGACCACCTTTAGCGGCTCTCTCAATTACCAAGCCATATAATACTATGATTAATCTTTTCATTCAATATTAAAATGGATAAGAATTGTATTTTAATAATTTACTTAAATTTTTTGAAATAAAAATTTATTATTGAAATAAAAAATAAAATAAAATAGCTCATCCTTAAAATTAGCACATAGAATGGAAAATGGACGCGGCTTTGGACAGGTTTTGATTGGAACAAGAACTAAAAGTAGACAGTTGTCGAAGTCAAACATAACCAAACAAAAGTCTGCACTTGTAACAAGTTCACGTTAGACAATTATTTTTGGGATCCATGGACTCGACGCCGTTTGATCATGTTTTTGGTTGTAATATGCAGTGATGTCTACCTTCGTATCATGTACCCACGTTCGAAAAATGTCATCTTCCCTGCCACAAGAAAAAACAGGAAAACAAAATAATTAAAATAGAAAAAAATGGAAAAAAAGACTTCATTTTTAGTCAAATTCAGATTGAACTAGATTAATTTTATCCGATCATAAGGAAACGTTTCCATTTATTTGTAAATATAAATGTACGTGTGAAATGCTGGTGCTTTCTGATGGAACAATGATCAGCATTTAATTCATTTATTTCCATAAAACAAAAAAGAATTCAGTATTTTCTCATTCTGAGGACGAAATTCCAGTATTTTCTCATCTGAGGACGTCAAGTTGATATTTGGAGAATTAAATCTTTGAAGCTGGAAAAATCGCTTTCTGGGTAGGGAATTTTCTCTAACTTTCTTCAACCTACTCTTTTGTTTCTCTCTTGTTGAGCTGTTTTGGATTGATCACGATTTGTTTACATACGGGGCACTCATCTGAAGATCGTGATTTTCATGTTATTGGTTATCGTTTTGAGCCAAATTCTTGATCAGAGAATTGTATACACATATATATACACATATTCAGCTACGAATTGTAGATTGTTGTTTCTTAATAGGGGGAGAATTATTATTATTATATTTTCCTTTTTTTTTTTGGTTGTAATAAAAAATGATGCATATGTTCGTGTTGGATGTTGGTGTAATTTTGGGTGTTCGATCTCGTTTGATAGTGATTGACAAGGTCTTTTGCTTTTGACCTTCTGGGTATTGCGAATTTGCTGTTTTTGTTTCTTGGCTGCATTTAATTTCAGAAGGTTGTGAGTTTTTGATCCTGGACCAACAATTTACGTAGATCTTTTTCCAGCTGAATTATACAAGTCGAATGTTTGAGGGAGCAGATATATCAGTTGTTGTACGGGAAGTCATTTTATTTTAGATGTTTTGGATTGAGATTGAAAACTACAGCTTCCTTAGTGATGTCAAAGATTTTTGATATCTGTTGATTGTCTAAATTTTTGTGTTAAAGAGGGTTTGGAAGAAAATATTTTGGGTGCTGGTGCTGAGAGTTATGGACAATCTATATCTTGGTCTTGTTGGGACTTGAAGTGATTTTTTTTGGAGTTGAATTTGTTAGGATATGGCTTGTTAGGAGAATTAGATGAGCATATAATAATGAACGGGGCAATAGAGTTATTTGTAAATGGATGCCTCAGACAAGACAATCTCTGAAATATGGGGTATGCTGAAATCATGGCTTCCTTGGCGATCCGAGCCTGCTCATGTATCAAGGGATTTTTGGATGCCTGATCAGAGCTGTAGGGTATGTTATGAATGTGATTCCCAGTTCACAATTTTCAACCGTAGACACCATTGCCGCCACTGTGGTCGAGTTTTCTGTGGTCAGTGTACATCAAACTCAATTCCTGCCCAATCTTTTGAGCCAAGCACTGCTCGGGACGAGTGGGAGAAAATACGGGTGTGTAATTATTGTTTCAAGCAATGGCAGCAGGGTATAGCTACTCCTCATAATGGAACCCAGGTTCCCAACTTTGATCTCAGTACTTCACCATCAGCAAGTTTTGCCAGCACTAAATCTAGTGGCACTGCTAACTGTAGCAACATTACTTCTGGCTCGATGCCATATTCAGTTGGGCCTTATCAACGAGCTAAACGAAATTCTGTTGTCAGTCCTCGTCAAATATCCGTAATGGATACAAGCTCAGACAGACAAGGTCAGGCAGCTGCTTGGAGGTGTAATGACCTTGTTGCTGACATAGGTGAACCATCTCCAAACCAATATGCATTTCCAATGAACAGGTTGGATATTTCCCCTGTTACTTATTCCTGTTCACTGTAGATCTAAATCAGCCTTGACGTGAACTTTTATTTACTGAAATATTATTTATATTTGCACTATATTAATTATCAACTATTGCATACTGTACACATTATGCATTTATGGAATGACGGCAATCAATTATATGGTCAACAGTGCATTTAGTATGGAAAGTTGATGTTACATTTACAATAAGTTCTGTTAGTAGCACTGTAGTTAAATTAAATATTTTGGTTCTTAATTACTCTTTATTTGCCTTCATTTTAGCATTAGGAGTGACGAAGAAGATGATGAGTATGGGGTATATCGGTCTGATTCTGAAACAAGGCATTTCTATGGTCCAGTTGAGTTTGATGAGATGAGCAATGATGATAAATCACAAAGAATTCAACTTGACCAAGATAATACTGCCACAAAAAGTTTAAGCAGCTCTCCACTACACAATAGTTTTGATTCACATGGCTTAGAAGGGATCCCGCAGCTTGGAAAAAAGGATGAACATGATATTGGTGATGAAGGTGAAGCATCTTCCTCTCTATATGCTACAGAGAACGTCAATGTTGGAGCTGTGGATTTTGAGAATGATGGACTTCTCTGGCTCCCCCCTGAACCAGAAGATGAAGAAGATGAGAGAGATGCTGGCCTTTTTGATGATGACGACGACGAAGATGGTGCCGGTGATGCTGCAGGAGAGTGGGGATATTTGCGCACCTCATGCAGTTTTGGTAGTGGGGAGTACCGCAATAAGGATAAGTTAGGTGAGGAACATAAGAAGGCCATGAAGAATGTGGTTGATGGGCATTTTAGGGCTTTGGTAGCTCAGTTATTACAGGTTGAGAACCTTCCTGTCGGTGATGAAGATGACGATGAGAGCTGGTTGGAGATCATCACCTCTCTGTCTTGGGAAGCTGCTACACTATTAAAGCCAGATATGAGCATAGGCGGAGGGATGGACCCAGGTGGTTATGTGAAAGTAAAATGCATAGCTTCTGGACGTCGCTGTGAGAGGTAAACACTAGAAACTTTTTTTTCTTGTGTATATATGAACCCTTATGCCATTCTGTTACACATTATTGTAGCTTTAAGTACGGGCATCGTAGAAGCTGAATTCCTTGTTTGATTTAGTTAGTTGATGTTAGTAACACATGGAAGAACCTAAGAATTTTGTGCAAAATTAACTTATTATGTGGTAAAAATTTTAAGAAAAATAATTATATGATTATAAGACCTGTATTTCAATGGTTTTTACATTAGTCACATACAACATGGCTGTAGAATTTCCTTTATAATGGAAAAACACAGAGATTGACATGGGAACTAAACTTTCAGACTATGTAGGATAATTCTCTTCTTGATTTCTAAGTTCTTCCTTTGACAACTTCAACAAGCTCTTATTCATGAATCTTTCTCTTTCGACTATGGAACAGTAGAAATGGCAAGTATTTGCCCTTTTAGTTCCATTAATGGCTATCATTTACCAGCTAAATTTGTACAACTGCATGAGAAACTCAAATAGTTATTTGCCGGTTAAAGTGAATTTTTTCTTTTAGTTTCTATGTCTTGGTACAAGTTACCCTGCTATTTGTGTCCAGAATTATTGTAGTTACCTAGTTGTACCCCCAATCCTGTCCTCTTCTCTGGTTTTCTAATGTTTAATATTCCTATTAAACTATTACAGTGGACTGAGAAATATCATAGTGATTGTTGCTGCAGTCCCTTAAATGTCTTTTTCTAATAATTATTTTTTTATACTTTGTCTTCTAGTATGGTGGTCAAAGGAGTTGTTTGTAAGAAAAATGTTGCTCACCGACGGATGACAAGTAAAATGGAGAAACCTCGCTTGTTGATCCTTGGAGGGGCCCTTGAGTATCAGCGTGTTTCTAACCTATTGTCGAGTTTTGATACTCTGTTGCAGCAGGTTGTGCTTGTTAATGTTTACTTTTTCTCTCCTTGGTTTGTGGTTTACTGGTTTCTTTTCATGTGCATGAGCAAATATATATATTTTTTACTTGTTCCCTCCTTTTTGCTTCTTTCTTTGGTTCTTATTCTATTACATCCTTGTCTAGGAAATGGACCATTTGAAGATGGCAGTTGCAAAGATAGACGCTCACGACCCTGATATCCTTCTGGTCGAGAAATCAGTTTCTCGTTTTGCCCAGGAGTATCTTCTTGCAAAAAACATATCTCTTGTTCTCAATGTCAGGCAGACCCTTCTAGAGAGGATAGCTCGCTGCACAGGTGCTCAAATAGTCCCTTCAATTGATCATCTTTCTTCCCCAAAGCTGGGCTACTGTGAGAAGTTTCATGTTGAGAGGTTTCTGGAAAATCTTGGTTCTGCTGGGCAGGGTGGGAAGAAATTGGTGAAGACATTGATGTATTTCGAAGGATGCCCAAAGCCATTGGGCTGCACTGTAAGTCCTTAAACTAGTACCCCTTCGAAACAATACCCCCTCCCCAAAGAAAATGGAAAAACACATCACGTCTTCAAATTCATTTATAAAAAGTGGGTAAGTTTAAAATTTGAACAGGCACTTATATGACTTATAGACGAAATAGTTGTATGCAAAATCCACTGAGGTAATGGCTATCAGATACTTTGAGAAGACAGCTGCAAGGTATTTATTTAACACTAATGTTTCTGTTTATTTCAGATTTTGCTCAGGGGTGCTAATGGGGACGAGTTGAAGAAAGTGAAGCATGTGGTCCAATATGGGATTTTTGCAGCTTACCACTTGGCAGTAGAGACATCTTTTCTCGCTGATGAAGGAGCTTCTTTGCCTGAACTGCCAATGAACTCTCCGAGTATTGTGGTGCCAGATAAATCATCAGGCATTGAAAGGTCTATATCAACTGTACCTGGTTTCACCATCCCAACCGATGAAAAATCTCAGGGTCCTCAACCTAGTGCTGAACCACAAAGATCCAACAGTGTCCCAATTTCAGATCTGGCCTTGTCAACTGGAAATGCTATTGCCAAGATGGAAATGTCACTGCTGCCTTACGTAACTAGTTGCAGCTTGCACTCCACAGAACCAACTTCAAGTTTAATCAATTCAGCTGCATCTCTCTCCTCTGCTCCATTAGTAAAAGTTATTTCAGATTCTTTCCACAATGAGCTTTTGTCTCACCACTCATTGAAGGAGAAAAAGGAAGTGGTTTCCGAAGAAACTTTGGCACCTGATACTTTTGCAGGCAAAAATGGCCAGGCTGTCAAGAATGATCATATTACTGTTAATGGTTTTGGGCCCTTGGAGTCTTTGGACCAAGGCGTTGTTGTGAATAGTTCCCAGAATAATCATGGTCCAGTGATTGCAAATCAGCCAGGTGGTCAAGAGGTATCGTCTATCCAACGGGATAATGACAATCATGCTGAGGAGCCAAAACCTATCAAAGAAGAGTTTCCTCCTTCACCTTCAGACCATCAGAGCATTTTGGTTTCCTTATCTTCCCGATGTGTGTGGAAGGGAACTGTCTGTGAAAGGTCTCATCTCTTTCGAATCAAATATTATGGCAGCTTTGATAAACCTTTGGGTCGGTTTCTGCGGGATCACTTATTTGATCAGGTAAGTTAACTCTTTCTTACTTATGCATATATCACAGTTTATAAAATCTTTGGTAATAAATTCAAAAACTGTGGAAGCCTAATTTTTTGTCAGAGTTATCGGTGCTGTTCTTGCGATATGCCTTCAGAAGCACACGTTCACTGTTATACTCATCGGCAGGGCACACTAACGATATCTGTTAAGAAACTTCCAGAGATACTCTTACCGGGTGAAAGGGAGGGAAAAATCTGGATGTGGCACAGATGCCTACAGTGTCCACAGATAAACGGTTTCCCTCCAGCTACAAGGAGAGTAGTGATGTCTGATGCTGCTTGGGGTCTATCATTTGGAAAATTTTTGGAGCTCAGCTTTTCAAACCATGCAGCTGCAAGCAGGGTGGCCAGCTGCGGCCACTCTCTGCATAGAGATTGTCTTCGTTTCTATGGGTAATTATCCACGGCTTTCCAGTTTATATGTGCAATTGCCTGTCCAAACAATTATTTTATGACACATTCTAGACTTGAGTTCTTTTTAGTTTGATTTAAAATTAATCTTGCTGTTGACCCTTTGGGTGGTGCGAGTGCTAATCGGATGAGTCAGCCAATATTTCGGGACCTGCGTATAAATTTATTGCATTTTCGTGACAATAAATGAATGTAGATTGTTAAACTAGCTGATAAGAAAGAGAATCACTGAAGAAAAAGTTCATCTTGGCAATTTATACTTTTATCTAATCCTCCCTCTCTCTCTTTCTTTGCTGCTTTTCCATATGCAGATTTGGAAAAATGGTTGCTTGTTTTCGGTACGCATCTATTGATGTTCATTCTGTCTATCTTCCTCCCCACAAACTTGATTTCAACTATGAGCATCAGGAGTGGATAAAGAAAGAAGCAGATGAGGTACAATGACAATAAGTTATTTGTCTTAATTCCCCTTTCAATTCACCACATTTGAGTGATCTAATAGTATGATCATACACAGGTGGTTGACCGAGCAGAGCTTCTATTCTCTGAAGTACTCAATTCTCTAAGTCCAATTGTGGACAAAAGATTTGGTGGTATCAAAAATCCCGAATCAAGACGCCAAATGGCAGAACTTGAAGAGATATTACTGAGGGAGAAAGCAGAATTCGAGGTGAGGCTCATTCTAGATGTTAAAAATGTTGCCTTCGCAACGTGTTTCTTTTTTGCCAGTGCATTTTGCATTATCATTAGATGTATGTAGATCACAAAAATGAATGAACATGCGTGCAGATAAACTAGCTAATCTGTAATGATGAAACTGTCTTATGCTAATTGTGTGGACTAGTAAATAACTGGGATGAAATTGAGTCTTGACAATTTTTAATTGGGTTGGTAGTAAACTTCTTTTGTCTTATCCAATTCATTTGTGAATATATTTGATCAATGTGATAGACAAAGCATCTTTTGACTGCCACAAACTTCTGTCTTTTCTATTGATAAGATTCTTGGCCTTCAATTATATTTGCATGAAATACTTATAATATAATGAAAAACTGAAATTATAAATTTTTTGTTAAAAAACGTGTATATAGAGATGATATACTTCAAAAATCTCCATAATTGATACTGAAAATTGAATTATACTTCATTTTCTCCTTTTGATTCCATTTTTCTGATTGCTCTTGACAATGATTTAGGAATTGCTCCAAAAAGCTTTGGGTGGGGAAGTGAAGAATGGCCAACCTGTTATTGATATTCTAGAGATAAATCGGTTGAGGAGGCAGTTACTTTTCCAATCTTATATGTGGGATCACCGCCTGGTTTATGCTGCCAAAATGGATAACAAGAGTCCCCAAAATGATTTGAGCAATGCAATATCAGTACAAGAAGAAAAAATCCCAATACGTAGGAAGAAGCTTGCTCAGATGAACGTGGCTACCACCCCTGAAAATGTGCCGTATTTTTATGATTCTCTTGTGGACATGAAACTTGATAAGAGCCCTGATCTGGAAGATGGTTGTGATAGCAGCACAAATTTGTCAGATGGAGCTCTTCTAGAAATAATCATGGGTCAAGATTCCAATCTTCTAAAAGATGACCAAGGTAATCGTTCTGCTAGCATGAGCTTCTCTGAGCAATCTGATCCCTTAGAAACTGAGGTGAATGTACGTAGGACCCTGTCCGAGGGGCAGTTTCCCGTGGTTGCTAATTTGTCAGATACCCTTGAGGCTGCTTGGACAGGTGAAAATACCCTATCAATTGGAACAACAAAGGATAATACCTATGGACTTCCTGATCCAGCCATGGTAGGGGTAATGACTGAACGATTGGATTTAGAGGACCACAAGGAAGATCAAACCAGGCCCAAAGTTCCCCAAACTCTTTCACCAGCTCCATCCACTAAGGCCCCTGAAAATTCGGAAGACTCTGTTAACTGGTTACGAATGCCATTCTTAAACTTCTACCAGTCACTGAACAAGAATTTTTTGGCAAGTGCTCAAAAGCTTTATACAATGAGTGAGTATGATCCAGTTTATGTTTCATCCTTTCGAGAATCAGAATTGCATGGAGGAGCTAGATTGCTTCTACCTGTGGGTGTTAATGACACTGTGGTCCCTGTTTTTGATGACGAGCCCACAAGTATTATAGCATATGCTCTAGTATCACCTGAATATCATGTCCGTCTACTTGTTGATGACGCAGAAAGAACTAAAGATGGTGGGAAGCTTATGGCTTCATTGTCTTTATCTGATTCACTAAACTTGCAGTCACTCTCATCTGCTGATGAATCGACTACTGATCTGTACCGAAGTCTTGGTGCAGCAGATGAAAGCATTTTATCCTTGTCTGGATCTCGTAGCTCCCTGATTTTGGACCCACTGTCATATACAAATGCTTTCCATCCCAAAATATCTTTTAAAGATGATGGTCCACTTGGTCAAGTGAAATATTCTGTAACTTGTTATTATGCAACGCGGTTTGAAGCATTAAGAAAGATATGTTGTCCCTCTGAGCTTGATTTCGTGCGGTCTCTTAGTCGTTGTAAGAAGTGGGGTGCCCAGGGTGGCAAGAGTAATGTTTTCTTTGCCAAAACATTGGATGATCGGTTTATCATTAAACAAGTCACAAAGACCGAGCTGGAGTCATTTATAAAGTTTGCCCCCGAATATTTCAAATATTTGTCTGAATCAATTAGCTCGGGAAGTCCAACGTGCCTGGCAAAGATTCTGGGGATCTATCAGGTGCCAATCCTCTTGACCTTAAAAGCTTTTTATGGACTAATTTGTTGTGTTCATAGATTAACTTGAAAAATTGCTTAGTCTTACTCAACAGTTGAAAGTAAATGTTAGTTATTTATCATCTTAATTTGACTTCTTCAAACAGCCTGCTAATTATATTGGATAAGAAAATTTAATGGTAAATAAGAGGATGTTAAAATATTAATAACAGGTCTTTTGCTTTACTGTTATTGAACTTCTTATCAAAAACAAATTCCTTGTGTTGCCACCATTAGATATTTTATGTTTTCTGGAACTTATTTTTTCCTATTTTTTGCTTCCCATTTGGAAGGTTACCTCAAAGCATCAAAAAGGTGGGAAAGAATCAAAGATGGATGTTCTGGTCATGGAGAATCTTTTGTTTTCAAGGAGTGTGACACAGCTTTATGATCTTAAAGGATCTTCACGGTCACGGTATAATCCTGATTCCAGTGGAAGCAACAAAGTACTGCTAGACCAGAATTTGATTGAAGCAATGCCAACTTCTCCCATTTTTGTTGGAAACAAGGCAAAACGATTATTGGAGAGAGCAGTCTGGAATGATACTGCTTTTCTTGCAGTAAGTCTTCAATTTCTGCACATTGGCTTAAAAGGCACAGACACAGAGTCTTTGCATTATTTACATTTGTTATTCACTTGTGCAATGCAGTCAATCGATGTAATGGATTATTCTCTACTGGTTGGAGTGGACGAAGAGAAGCATGAGTTAGTTCTTGGGATAATTGATTTCATGAGGCAGTATACGTGGGATAAGCATCTTGAAACTTGGGTGAAGGCTTCAGGTATCCTTGGCGGGCCAAAAAATGCATCACCAACTGTAATTTCACCAAAGCAATACAAAAAAAGGTTCAGGAAAGCAATGACTACCTACTTTTTGATGGTACCAGATCAATGGTTCCCTCCTCTTATTCCAACTAAATCCCAGGAATTGCAGTCTGAACTATGTGAAGGAAACACACAAGTGGGAACTGGGTAGATTAACACAGTAAGTTTCTGTGCTTATACACTCCCGTATTTAGGTTGGGAAACAATATTCCTCATGGATTTTTATTCCTCATATAATCCATTTTCCATATTCCAATTCTTTTTGGTAGCGATTCCAATGGTATGTTTATTCATACAAGAAAATTCGTTATTACTTACTAGGATACAAAGAAAAAGTTTAGAAAAACCACAAATTTTTTGTTAGGGGTTTAATATTTGATGACCTCCTCAGAATATTTTTGTATGAAATATCTTTTCGTGTATGTACCATTCAAACATCTACGTGTACATTATGTGAAATATTGTCTTCTATCTCAATATATTAGAATTTTTATGTTCATTGCCACATTTCTCTCTACCTCATCTTTCTCCCTGTATGTATGATGGTGTTATTTTCCAGGAATTTTTCTTTTTTTGTTGCTTCCAAATATATTTTGCTTTGATTGAAACTATCCAGGGAGATGGTGCCCAATATCAATGTTAAATGAATAATGATCTATATATTCTTTCGCAAATGCAACATTTGGCTTCCCTGATTATGTGTGAATTGAGTTTAATGACCCTGGTTCTTTATAATGACCCAGTATAATTTAATGTAATCAAATGCTCAAAGATTTTATTTTAGTTAATTGAATTATACATGGCCTGCAGATTTTAGGAACATAAGCCAAGCTGTTATCCGTCACATTTCATTTTTAGCAAAGGGCAAGTAAATACTGCAAAACTGGAAATTATGAAAGGAACAGAATTAACTGTGATCCTGTATGAAGGAAATGAAAGTGCTTTTGTGATTCATTCACCATGTACACTTTTTATGTAAAGAAAATATATTTACATAATGCTTTCATGTTATTTCAGATATATTTGCAAAATTGATCAGTTAAGCATTGATTAGTAGAAAATGTTAAAGCCATTCCAGTTGATCATGTCTTCTTGCACAGCAAATCCACTTTTGCCTGCTGCATGGTTGGATTTACCATCATTAACAATTTCATGCCACCTATGTAGAGTTATATTCATTATCTCAGCATCCCTAAACTCACACCAAACCATATGAAATATCAGCAATCAGACAGATTTCTATCAAGATTTTAAGAATACAATATGAAATTTTAAGTAATTAAAATCTACCTTGGATAAAATGTCGCTCTTGGAATTTGTTGATCAAAACGAGGACCTTCATCATATCCTTCACAAACCATCTCCCCTTTTTCATCTCTGTAACAAATTATCCCTTCACACTGATCCTCAAAAACCTGTAAAAAAACCAACCAGAAATTTAAAGTTCCATGCAAGTTAACTTACTGTTTGACCTGTTAACAACTGGGAAAGTTTGTTTAGCCAATTGGGTTGTGTTGAATAGTGAAGAATCTTCTCTACAACGAATGAAATATGGAATGAAAGCAGAGGTTATTGATTGAAATGATCGGCAGGAAGAGAGAAGAAAACGTTGACCTTGGTTTTGAAACAGGATCTGATCCTAAGTGCGCCTGCTGCTTTCTTGAATGGAATTTGATGACTTCGTCTAAACGCCAACACTTTGTTGATTGAGTTTAGAACAGAAGCAGATTTTTGGATATTGATATATGGAGAAGAAGAGAATGTAACAGCCATTGATTTCATGATACCAGAAGAAGCAGAAGAATAGATTTGTTTAATTCTTAAAGAGGTTGTTGCTATAGGTGAGAATAGTACAATGACTTAGTTACAAATTCATGGTGAGTTGAAATGGATATATAATAATCAATTATTGATATGCAATGTCTTATCATAGGGCATTATATTTGGTAAAAATAGTTTGTTGGCCCCATTTGCTTATCTTCTACCTGTTGCTGTTTGTGAAATTTAAGCCATCTTCTTGTTTGATTCTGCTTTTTTGCTTCAGAACAATTGGTTAGTGGGTCTAATCACACTTTCATATTAAGACACTCTTTTATTTCCATTAATTTTCCTTTTCAGAGTTCATTTTTTGATCAATACTACTATCATTTTTAGCTCTTGCTATTATTTTCCGTCTGACTTGCCATCAACCAGACTTTTTTTCTGGTAGAAATTATATGTGATTATTTCTGGAAGAATTTCTGTATCAATCATTGGAAGATATCATTTTTTTCAACTATGGAAGTAAACAGACCAACCTGTGATTTCCTCACCATCCCATTTTCAGAATTGCTTCTTACATATATATTAACATCTTTGCTTTTCCCTGAGAAATGACGAATTCTGAAAAATGTCCGCCCCATGCTTGATGCATATATATTGACATTCAAACAGATGACTTGTGCATGCGTGTATAGTATTTCTGATCTGACATTGCTAGTCATATTATTGATTAATTAATGTAAGGTTTAGGCTGTGAAGGCTGTTAGGAAACAACACCATTAGGTTAAAACTTCCATTAAAGAAGTGAAGATAATAAAATATGATAAATATGTGGCTCGTACAAATATTCTAAAGTCCTGGGCATTATTGGACTATGCTTGTGCAAGCATGTACATATTAATATGTTATTTAGCTCAGATGTCAATCATGTTAAAACTAACGATGTCGAACGATCAGCCCATACAAAAAAACTTCGTGCGGGTTTAGGGGTTAGGTTGAATTGGGTCTTTGATAGACTTTTATTTTTGGGCACAACTCAAATTCACACAGATCAAACCAAACTAAACCAAACTTGTAGTGTTCACACATCGAACCTGACCGCCTAACTCATTTGCCCCCTCTAGTTAAAGCCTCGTCGTTTCCTCTCCTAAAGAAAAAAAAAAAAAATCTACTGATTTCAAGAAGTGGACTTGGGCTCGGGCTCAGGCTTGCTGGGTATTTCAAGCCCAGATTCAATGCTCTGCTTCTGGTCCAGTATTCTTTTTGGATGAATTACGATGTGTTAGCTGAATGGGGTTCTAAGCTCGTCAGTATAATCTGAAGAAATCTTTTGAGTTTCTTTTCTTTTTTCTTCTATGCGATGCCTGGATTTTGACAAGGAATTAAATATCATCAAGAAAGCCAATAAGAACTGCATATTTTGGTGAGAATAAAATCCAGCATAGGTTTGCCTGCCCGAAATGTAACACTAACAACTCATCAGTTAAAGAAATACACATTCATGGAGAAGATCAAAACCAATAAGAAGCTTCTCAAAAAGAATTCAGTAATAATAAAACAATAGATAAAAAATCTATCATTTCTCCAGTCTTAGGACAAGATTCATGGGTGCAATTTTTCCCACCTCCAAAAGCTTACTCTTCTTTTTATGAAGTACATTATTGTCTCCTTCTGTGAGACTGCGATTTTGAAGGAGATAGAAAGCTGGCTAAATCCCGTGTGTGTCATTTCTTATCAGTGCTTTGGACCATGGCTTCTTGTAGTCAATGCTTTTTCCTTGTTTAGTGATACTGTTCAACTGCTTGCTCAGTTACTTTCTTATGACACCCTGTTTTATATCAAAACGCAATGCTGATAGAGATTGACAACAAATTAACCATAGCCCAAAAGATTTACGACAACCTCCAGAAAACTTCTCCAGAAACCATGGATCTCCCAAGTACTAAGTTCTTTCAAGCTCCACATATTTTTCCTTGCATAGGGGTAAGGATTCAGGATTCTGCATTTTGTTTGTTTTTTGTTCTTTTTTCTTAGGTTTTCATATTCTGTTTATGATTTAGGAACTACCTTTGGAGAGCAACACAAGTTTTTACGGCAATAGTAAAGGCAATCCATTTGCAGACACATTTCCTGACCCACTTTGCAGGCTTAATCCCAAAGAGACGTCTGAGTTTGTCAAGTCATTTCCTATGGTAGTAAACAGTAGCATTTCGGCTCAGAGGAGAGAAGGAGTGAACTTGGTCACACAAAGGAGAATAGAAACACCTTCCACTCCTGGAAGACCTGTTTTCAGTTTCAGTGTGGGAAATCTTTCGAGAAAAAATGTTCCTTCAAAGTGGGATGATGCCGAGAAATGGCTAAACAGTACTTCTTGCCATGATTCTCCTGCTCATCCAATCAAACCAGAATCTTCAAAGAATCGTAAACCAGTTGATAACTTTAAGCAACAATTGGAAGTATTTTCAGACAAATCCAGGGTTACTGAGGAAAAGTTCTCTAAGGTTGTCACTAGCTTTCGAAGCTCTGCCTCTTTGGACCACCATAATTCAGCCATGGCTTTTAACGGGGTCTCAGGCTCAGCAGAAATCCTTCTAAAAGGTAACCTTTATTTTCACTTCAGCTTTGTCAGTTGGAAGTTTGGTTTTACATCTCAATGACTTTGTCCTTTTAATCATGAACCTTTCTCTTCCGTCTTTTAAGAACTACATAAAGTCCTAAACATTTGATCCACTGTTTGACTGTGCTTGAAAATGGAATCCAGCTGGGTTTTCTTGCTGGAAAATAGATACAATCAAATATAGAATGGATTTGTTTATGTAAGAGTGTCATTTTGTTATTCATAATGGTTTCCTAATCACAAGTAGATTATGGATTTTCTTCGGCAAGACTCATTTGAGGTTTCTTAATGAATGTAGATAAGTTCACGGACGATATAGAGCTGATTCTACCAAATTCCAGATACTCAGAGCCATCCAAAGAAGGTTTTCTATTTAAAAACTCTAACGGCGAAACCATGAAAGAGGCAGGCACTGAAGTAATTCATGAGGTTCAGCACAGAGATATCGGGACAGAAATGACTCCACTAGGCAGTTCCACTGTTTCTAGATGCCACACTCCATTCAAAAGCTCATCTCCTGCACGATATAATACGCCTGCCGATAGGTCAGGGCCATTGACCTTAGGACATTCAAGTAGCAACAACGACATCATTGACATTTCCCAGCTGCAGAAATGTCATTTAGCTAAGCTACAACTTGGGACACAATACGGTTCAGTAACATCAAATTGGAGCTCAAGGGAAGACGAGGAAGAAGAAATATCGAAGAGTCTAAGACATTTTGAAACAAGCAATGGATGCCGGAAAAGTGTTTCGGATTCAGGAGCTGTTGCTTGGGAAGACGAGGAAAAGATTAAGTGCTGCCTAAGGTAATAAGGTTGTCAATCAATTTGCAACATTTTTTTAGAAATGAGTCTGTTGATTATTAATAATTGTGATTAGAGTTGCAGATATCAGAGAGAAGAAGCAAAAATTCAAGCTTGGGTGAATCTGCAAAGTGCAAAAGCAGAAGCTCAATCAAAAAAGCTTGAGGTACTCTTCTCATCCTCTTATCAGTTATTAACATGAAACACAACTTGAATATCTATCTTTGCCTGTTTTCACTGCTTCCAAGTTCCCTTTGCATTAGTTTTCTCTTTATTTGCTTTATAATGAAAAAATATTGTATTATGTTCCCATTACTACCATTAAGAATGGCCCCGTCAAACATTGCAACTAAGATATTAAAAACTAATGATCTGTGGTTGATGCGTGTCATGTGGCAAAGCCATGTCTGCATATTGAAAAATAAAATAAGCATAGTTTAGGAATGCAAGAGTGTTTTTTCTTTGTAGTAGATGCATAATGTCGATATAATCACAAGATTTTGTTGGGTTTATTGTTGATTTAGTCATCCTCGAGCGACCTGTTGCATTTGAACACCCCTTGCCTTTTATTTTCTTGACTAGTCCTCAATTCTACATGTTCTTTTATGCATATCCTCCATCGTTAAATAAAGAATATAAAAGCAAGAAGTCATCATGTTGATATTTATTTTAGTCCATTTACTTTTTTGTAACTTGCAAACCCTGTGAAGTCTTAATATTGAAAATTATGTGGGGAATTGGAATATTTACTTGAGCTTGTTGTCTCATGCTTGGAAGCCTAGGCTTTAGTTCCTTCTGTATAAAATATGTTCATATTATAATTGGTAAAGGCATCACTATTTGCCTTTCTACTTTTCTCCTCTTGCATTCCACTTACATTCTGTAATAACAAATAGTTTATTATAGCTCAATTAGGAAACCAAAAAGTAGTGGGATAGTGTGAAACCCCATTAGTAAACGGTATACGCTTTGACTTTGAAATTTTGTGTCTTTATGCCTGTTTATCCCGGAATGATTGGAATTTCTGCACTTGGGAATCTGTTAGGTAAAAATTCAAAAGATGAGATCAAACCTAGAACAGAAGTTGATGAAGAGGATGACGGTTGTTCATAGAAGAGCTGAGGAACGGAGAAATGCAGCCCGGCAACAACATGCCGAGCAAATTCGTAGGGCAACTGAACAAGCACGGAAGTTATTGAGCAGGCATAACCCGCATATTTCTGGGCACAGCTCTTCTGGTTGTTTCCCTTGCAATAACTATGACTGAGCAAGAAACAAAACCATGGATAAAAATCTTCATTCTGTATCTCTAATTCCACGTGGAAATCCCAGCATTACATTTTTATAAATGCATATTTCCCTACTAAACAAGAATTGCCAGATAATTGCTATATCATACCCCAGAATTGGATTCTCACAAATCACAACGTGGATCATGGAATCAGTACCTTTTATTATTATTTTTTACTGTATTTTGAGAAATTTTTTTGCATCAGGCCTCATTGTTAACCGGCAAGAAATTTATGATTTTGATAATGCTGGACCAATGTCACCGTACTTGGGTTTGGGAGTAGCAGCACCTATTTGGCTCTCGCATGGGAACTTGATTTATGCAGCCATAACTGATCCTTCCAGTCTAGAATCCAAAACTATTCCACTTCCATTTCATCTTGAACTTTTTTTTTTTTTCTAAAGAGATAGAATATGAAAGATACTCTGTAATTGAGTAAATGGGGATCTTACAAACATACTCTAAACATTCACATGTGATGCATACAGCAGATTTCGAGAAGGGGAAAGCTAGATCAGTCAGTGATCCACCATAAGAGGCAAAAGGTGCAGCTATTACATGAATAAGTTTAAGATAGGTTTCCGGAATGACATGAAGGAAGCAACAAATAGTTTTCGTGTACAGGAGACTAAAGATCGACAATAGTTTTGGTAGCTTTTAGCTTTTAGGCATCAGCGGTAGCTAGTGTCTGCAGGGATTGTTGGATTTTGAGTCCATTATTTTGGTCTCTCTGTTGGATATCAGACATGCATCTTTTTCCCCCAAAGCATGCTGCACCGCAAGTCTGCCATGGGATCCAAGTTTGAGATACTGGCGGTGTTCACTTTGAGCAGCATATTTGGACCAAGTCTGCTCTATGCATGCATGTTTGCTTGCTTGTTCAGAGAGATCGTAGCCCATTTTTCCATTTGAGAGCTCCATAATCCAACTCGTCTTTAGAGACTTTTTGTGTTAACAAGATTTACTGCACATTATGTGTTTAAAGATCTTGGTCTATTCAATTTAAAGTTACATGACACCCTTTTGTTCTAGTGAGAAAGAGCTCCATAATCTAAATCTTATTGAGAAATAACTAAATGAATATAAATATTAATTACTTATTATAAAAAAATTAAATTTTAAATATTATTTATGTTAAAATAGTACGTACTAAAATATACATGTAATGTAATTGTATAATTTTTTATGAATATAATTAAAATTTTAAATTAATTAAAGAATATCAATTAGTCGTGGTAATTATGTAAACATCACTACATATTAAATTATTATTATTATTGTTATTATTTAAAGAATTAGAGCACAATAAAATTAGTGATTCTTAAAATTAAATCTAATTTTAATTTTTTATTTTAAAAGAATGATACATTAAAAAAAAAAACTGTTAAAAAAATGGGCTAATCACAAATATAAGCCCATAAATTGAGCCTCATAATGGATCAACTTACATTTGTACTTAATCCAAGCCCATTTAGAGCCCAAGACGATGTCAAAACGTTTCGTTGAAACTTCACAGAAACATAAAAACGAAACGTTTCATACTTGACTTGTCCCTCAAGAAGGTCTCTGTAAAAAAAGGCTCAAAGTAGCCGTCTTTCTCCTCAGACTCTCCTTGACTCTCGTTCTAATACAGTTCAGTTATTTACATTAACCTCCAGTAAATCAATGCTTCTTATTTCTTCCCGTTTTCGTGCGTTGTCGTTATATACTTTTCTCTTGTGCTGCATTTGTCGTTCTAAAGTTTTCTTTTCCTCTTTCTTAGGTTTCAGATCCAATCAGCAACAAAAGATGTTTCTAACAAGGTAAATTATCCGGGTTTTCCCAATGTTGTTTTGGTTTCTAAACTTTTTTCATTTTTTTCTTGTTGATTGTCAACAATTGTCAAATATTTTAGGACTGAGTATGATAGAGGAGTAAACACTTTCTCTCCAGAAGGCAGATTGTTTCAGGTTGAATATGCTATTGAGGCCATCAAGGTAAATACCAACTACTTTATTGTTGTTTATTTCCCCGAAAAATTTAAGATTTTTAGTGAAACACTTGTTAATTGTTAAATTTATGTGAGATCACAGGTAAACTCATTCAATAGACTTGATTACTTTTCACCCTATGTACCTTTGTTAATTTAGTGAGAGAAATCTACTTTTTTTTTTCATCTTTTTGATATAAAATTTTCGTTGAATTGAGTTTTTGGGTTTTGAATGAACTGTGCAGCTGGGTTCAACTGCAATTGGGTTGAAGACGAAAGAAGGGGTTGTGCTTGCTGTTGAGAAACGAATAACTTCACCACTGCTGGTCTGTTTATTCTTGTTTTGCTTTTCTTAGAATATTATTTGTTTTAATGTTTCCACACTTATTACTACTGGGTTTGCATGAATATATATATCACTGTAGGTCTTGATTGGACTAGGATTTGACATATTGTATCAGCTATATGTTTTGATTTTTTAAGTCTGCATCATCCTAGCATTATCATATAAAATCAGCAGCTTGATTCCCCTCTAAGCTGAGTACAAGAATCTATTTGGATGTACGATTTTCTATTCGAGTATGGTTCATGGTGACAACCTGTTTTTGATTTATACTAGTAATGAGGAATGGTGGAAGAAGTCCATCGATTGGAGCATTTGCTCCCATCTTCATCGAAGCATATCTGCGTTCAAATTGTGAAGGCATTGCTGAAAGAAGAATTTGTATATTGATGCCAAGGCGGGTCCCTTTGTTTGTTGGTTTTGGCTTTTAACCGCTGTTGTGCATAATCACCCTTTTGCAACAAAAAATAATGAGTCATGTTAACTTTATCTGCATGTTGTTAAGTTCTCGGTGTTTTGATAAAGCATTTGGGGTAATATTCAAAGGTATATTATCTATCTTTAAGACCGATGCTATTTTGTATGATTGTTCTTTAGTTAAGGGATAGATTATTTTCTCCGAAGTAGATCAGAGCAACATGCCTCAAGAATTTTAGAGACATGAAATATATGTTATTTGTTGACAAGTAGTAGGAATTTTCCAGCTCTGTAATGTGGCATGTGAAATATGGGTTACAGAATTTACAAGTAGATAACATGATGTGATGACATTTGCCAATATTTGCATTTAGGTGATGCAATTTCTTGAAGGCATTGTTCATTTTGTATTCTTTCTTTTTTTTTTGTGTGTTGTTTCAGGAGCCCAGCAGTGTTGAGAAAATTATGGAAATTGATGAGCATATAGGATGTGCTATGAGTGGATTGATTGCTGATGCTCGTACACTTGTTGAACATGCAAGAGTGGAAACTCAAGTATGCTAGGCATTTTTGGTTTCTGATACTTGTATACTTTCAACAAGCATAGCTGTAAATCTGGTTGTTCTTATGCTTTAATGTGCTATCAAACATAGCCCTTCTACTTATATCTTGAATTTGTTGGTACAGAATCATAGATTCTCATATGGTGAGCCAATGACTGTAGAATCTACAACACAAGCACTTTGTGATCTGGCGCTACGCTTTGGTGAAGGTGATGAAGAATCCATGGTAATAACTGCTCACCTTGTTTATTTTCAAGTATTTTATACTGTTTATTTTCAAGTTCTAATGTGTTGAGAACACCTTAATTCTGCTAGGTACTTACTTTCATTTTCAAAGAGACAAAAGAAAGCTATTATATATTTGTGTTTGGTTAGTTTGCAAATGTATTCTTTTGTCTAATAAAATATTTCATTGAGTATCTTTTTGCCATCTAATAGTAGATCAGCGTATGTCACAGTTATGCATGTTTCTTGAATGCTTTCTGATGTCAAGTAATTTTTCTTCTGTGCAGTCTCGACCGTTTGGTGTATCCCTTCTAATTGCTGGATCTGATGAGAATGGACCTAGCTTGTAAGTGCTAAATTGTTTTACATGTTAAGGCTGCATTGCTCTTTAAATATATAACTGGACTATAAGTATCACTGTGATAATGAAAGACTACCCATATGGGTGGTGTTTTAGTTTAGCATTAGGCTGGTAGGCTGCATATATTCTCATTTGGATACTTTGACATCATATCATCACAACCCTATTTAACTGTGGTCACTAATTACACACATGAATTTATGATAAACTGGTAACAATGTACAATAAAGTACGAAATGTGCTGCAAGTGCTCTAGAATTGAACTCATGAAGTACATACTTTGCGGCATCTGATCTTCCAATGTTTTTGTTTTGCCAATCTCAATGATGACAACAAATTGGTCAGCTCCCAGTTCTGATTATTTTTCTCTGTTTTATACACACACACACACACTAGTCTGCAAATGACTGTGTAATCCTAAGTTTCCTTCATCTAAAATTTTCAACTTAGTTAATGTGTTAGTAGGAATGCTAGTCATAGAATCTAGTAAAGCTGCAGTTGTAGCTTTCCCTTGGGGCATTATGTGACAATAGTGCATGGTGCAGATGTATTATTGTTCTCTGGCAACATATTACTTTTTGAATTATCTGCTGATTTATTTTGCTGCTTACAATGTGTATATCCTGGAAAACTTTTTAACCAGAAAGGAACTTGCTGTGCAGGTACTATACAGATCCATCTGGCACATTCTGGCAATGTAATGCAAAGGCTATTGGTTCAGGTTCAGAAGGAGCTGATAGTTCTCTCCAAGAGCAATATAACAAGGTCTCTCTCTTTCTCTCTCTCTCTACATGTGTGTGTAGTTTGTAGCTGAGTGCTTGTGGATTACTATATTTTATCCATTGGGAATACTGACTGACTTGGTAGCAGCTTCTAAGTCTGATGTTTGAAGGTCCAAGAGTTTCAACTGGTCATTATTTTTAATTTTGTTCGGCAATAATGACCATATATTTTCCTTCTGTGCCTAGAGGACCAATCCTGTAGCTTTTCTGATTTATTTATCATTAATGTTGTTGCTGAATTTCATTTGATAAAACTTATGCAGGACTTAACTCTTCAAGAGGCTGAGACAATTGCTCTATCCATTTTGAAGCAAGTTATGGAAGAAAAGGTAAAGTTCTCTGATAATATGATGTAAACATTCCTTGATATTCTTTATAGATAAGAGTTTTTATTCATATATCAATTCACTAAGTGTTGTTGATAATTTCAGGTGACTCCAAATAATGTTGATATTGCTAAGGTTGCTCCAACATACCATCTCTATAGCCCTTCTGAGGTGGAGGCTGTCATCAGTCGCCTATGAAAATCCGGAGAAAATCTTGTCATAAACAATCTTCCCGTGCTTCAGTTGTGTTTCAGTTCGATGCAGTGCATGCACACTTTCTTTGTTTATTAGGGGAAACGGTTTCATGTTTATGATTGGGATTGCACCTATGAACCTTTCTGTTTTGGTGCTGAATTTGAGCTACATATCAAATATTCCTGAAACCTGTGTTGGTGCCAAACTGGAATGCTCATTAGTTGTATGAACAAAATGCACCTAATCAAAGTTTTAGTTCTGGTTTGTGCTAGAATCCTGTTCTCGAGTCTACAGAAGATTATGCCACATCTTGCTTCGCAAAATTTTTTATTTCTTTGCTTATTACACTTACTAGAATCCTCCTAGAAGCATGCATCTTGGGAGACTTGCGACTTTTGCCACAAGATTTCAAACATTTAAAGTGGTTTGTTCCTTCAATATTTCATTCTGCTTGTAGTGTTTTGATACAAAAAATGCCAAACTCCTTAATATTGCACAATGGTCAAACTATAACACATTATTGCTGGGCTTGCAAACTCCAAAACTTTCACTGTAATCCGTGAAACTTTGATATTTCATACGGCAAATACCAAAATGTTCCCGTTAAGTACATCAAATTGCACTAACACGAATATCCATTCACACTGTAAATGTGTATCAATCAAAATGAATGGTTACACATTATTATTCCGAACTTTTCTTATGGCAAGTATCTTTCAGTCGCGATACTCATCCATGAAACTTTTATGGAAGTCTGTCAGGCGGGAAACCACAGCTGGGATCTTATCCTCTTGAGGCAGGATTGTGCATCTAAAATGCCAAGTGCCCAGGACCTATACAAGATATTGTAAATACAAGTATCAATATCAAAATTGATAATCACAAGTATGACCCAGGAAGGTAAGGAAAGTCTATTGGCAAAGCAAACTAGAGGCAAATCAGATGCGACACAGATCCTGCAACTCTAAACACTCACCTGACCAAAACCAGAACCAGGAACAAGAACAATTCCTGTGGCATTGAGGAGGTGACGGCAATAAAACGCGTCTGGAGCAGTTTTTGCAGCTTCTGCAGCTTTAATTGCCTTTTCTGGCAGGTGAATGCGGGGAAAAAGATACATTGCTCCTTCTGCTTTGTTACATGTTATTCCTTCCAAACTGTTAAATGCATCTTCCAGTGTCTGCATCAATCATCATCATTACTTGTATAATTTATTTTTTAAAACTATGCAAGTAGAAAGACAAAAGTCAAATTATAGAAGAAATTAATTGCACTGGCCTTTGCACGCCTTGCTAAGGATGAGAGGATTCCATCCCTCTCTGCACAGTAAGATTCATAGGATTCATCTCCAACCTGCAAATATTTATCAAGTTCAATCAGGTGCAATGAATATGGCATACATTAGCTTTCTGGTACATAAAATAGCAAAGACAGAGAGTTCCCACAAGTCTTTACCCAGATTACATAACCAAGAGTTCAGTATTTTACAATCCCAAAAGAATCCACCCGAAAGGTCCAACTATGCAAAATCAGGGCAAAAGAGTACCTAATTTAAGCTTAACACATACTAACGGTGATAATTTTTGCAGCCTGATATGGATATGATAAGAGATTTAAAAAAAAAAGGGCATGGAGAACAGGCATCAGAAAATTATTTCTTTTAGAACAGGTATCAGAATTTATTTCTTTTCTCCTTTCTTAATTTTCATAAAACCCCTAATTTGAAGCCATGAGTGTGCACTAGTCCAAACTTTGGGAAAGAAAATCTATCTTCAATGAGGAAAAAAGTAACCTTGGGTGGGCTCATGACAAGGCTTGCGAGAATTTGACCAGAGATATTAGAACAGAGATTCACAGATGCCACTTTGTATATTTGCTCCCTTACGTCAGCACTAAACCCAGTGACCTCCATGTAACCTCCTCTTTTTCCACACTCCCCATAGTAACCTGAACACAACAAAATGAATAATCCATGCCAGTTTCATCTAAATTCATTTGCTAGCAAGAACCCTCCCTTTTCCCTTAACATCATATAGAAGGATCAAAACAATTTACCTTTAGAGACTGACTGAAAAGATACAAGGGATATATCCCTCTCACCATACCCCATAGACCGGGAAATCTTCTTAAAGGAGTGGAACTTCTTCTCTGGTACATAAACATTTTCCTGGTATACCTGTATAAAACCCAAGAACATTGTCACAGTTGAGCAACTCAGCATTCATTAAAACTCTTAATATTTGAAGTTTGTTCAATGAATGGTTGAAGTAAATAGTTTCCATTTCATTCACCTCATCAGCAAGAAGGACAAGACCTTGTTGTTTACAGAACTCCACAATTTCCTGTTGGTTTTCTTCAGCAAGAACCTGGAAGGTAAGTCTCAAGAAAATCAAATGCAGTACAAATGCCAGAAAGCAACCATTAACATAACTTCTTTGAAGAAAACACAAAATATTTGTCCCAACAAAAATTTTACTTTTGAAAGAGTGCTGACTAATAATTACCTGCCCAGTTGGATTGCCTGGATTTATTACAACCAAAGCCCTAACAGTAATACCTTTAGCCTTGGCATCCTCCAACTGCTTCTTCAGCTCAGAAATTTCCAATCCCCATCCTGTTGCTTCATTCAGATAGTAAGGTACCTGCATGGTCCCAAAAAACTTCATTTTCTACCAAATCGAGTTCACAAAAAGATTAAAAGAGACCCACTATAGGTTTATTGTAGAATACGCTTACAGTCAGCTAAGATTAGAACCTAAGTGCAGACAACCAACCAAGTTTACTCTAAGATATGTGAAATTAGTAGTCAATATGCATAACAAACATACCAAAGTGCCACCATGGAGAACAATTGATGCAGAGTATAAAGGGTACTGAGGAATGGGACAAAGAATTCCATCATTTTCTGATCTTGTCAGTAACTGCATCATCATGTGGACCTGTGGCAAAAAAAATCTGTTTTAAATTTCATGATTTTGAGATCATATCACTTGAATTTTTTTTTTTTTTTTTGGACATCTATACTAGCAAGAAGAAATTCAAATTTGCAACTTACAGCAGGACTTGCACCATCTGTCAAGAAAATATCATCTGGATCAGCAGGAAAACCATCACGTGCTTCAATTCCAGCAGAAATTGTATCACGCAATCCCCTGATACCCTGAAGCGGAATGAACAAAATGAGTCCCATACATGGCATCGTGGATATTAATTAACTTAAAATTCTGAGCCATGGCCACTGCTATAACCTGACTGTGACTGTAAGCACCAGTTGCTCTTCCAGGAATTTGATCCAGGATCTGCCAAGCTCGTTCTATAGAATCCGCACTGCAAAACATCATGAACCAAGTTGCATAAGAAATGAATAGACTTGAGCCATCATGAACCTAGTTTTTTCTTTTGTTGTTATCTTAGAACAATAAAGGATTTTTTTTCAATGCTTTCTAGGATTAAGTGGTATTTTTGAATGAGCTCAAAGACTTTTTTCCCAGCCTTTCTTGCACAGAGAACAAGGAAAAAAATTCTACTTACAGATGCACAGTATATGACATTTTAACAAACAACTTCACAAAGCTCAAATCTCTATTCGAAAACAAAAAATGAGACATCAGTTCATCAATCAAGTTCAATCTAGAAAGTACATAACTGGTCATTTAACTTTGTACCTGAACAAACCCTGTGTTTCACTTCTGTCCAAAATGGATGGATGGTCACATAAGGCAAGAACCTAAGATAGAGATGAACACAGTTAAAATTGTTTCAAAGAATTAATACTTGAGTACTTTTTCCAATGATGACAGAATAAGCCAACCTCTCGGAAAAAGGTTATTGGCTGCTGACCAAGAGACTGGGGATTTCCAATGTTGCAGTACAGTATCTGAGAAAGATGATTGAAAATCAGTAGCAAGGAAAGCAATTTCATTTTCTTATAACAATTACACTATGCCCCTTATAGATAATGATCCTCTTAACCCTCATGTAGATTATTAACTTACACTAGGTAAAAATATCCACAACAGAACTGCTCAGGTCATCCTCAAAAACATATTGACACTTGCCCATCCTCAAAAACATTTCTCTTTACTAAAAAAAAAAAAATTTATTTAAGCATGAAAGAGAATTGAAGAACTTAATACAGAATTAGTTTATAATGGAGCAATGAATAATGTCTAAAAGCTCTCCAAGTATCCATTTAAAATCATTTTTCCATTGGAAAAAAGAAGATGCACCTCATCAAAGGGATGACTGCCCGGGCTAGCTTGCAACTCTTGCTGCAACCGCTGCGATAGGAAAACATAAAGCCACTCCCATTAGATCAATAATTTACAATGTTACATACAGCAAATCCAAATTCTTATAAAGAATCTTGTCAAGCAAAGTAATCACTCCCAGATAGTTCATACAGATAGATAATCTCCACAATGCAGCTGATTGTATTACCTGGGCAAGGGTGACAATCTCACCGCGGACAGCGTATTCACATTTTAGAACCTGAAAATAAAGACAAACTTGGTTAGGATTTGACAAGAATAGAAAAATATACAAGAACTATGCAATCAAGAACAAAGCTTTAGATGAAAATCAGAACACAAAAAGGAGACGCAGTTCGTTCGTGTCCAATCTCAATGACTAACCTATGGAGAAGTTACAATGTTAACAGAAGCAGCTAAATACCAAAAAGAAAAGGAAAGATACAGAGAGAAGCACGCATGACTATGAGGGTATCAAATTTTATTTGACTCAGCCAATTACTATAAGCTAAATCACAGCCAAATAACCACCGGAAAAAGATCAACCACTCTACAGTTTCAATCAAAATTAATGCTTTGAGCTTTGTTTAACAAATATATAAATGAACAAAGAGAAATACATGAAAGTTCACCATACATACATAGCAGGACAAACTATATAAAATGAAGAGATAAAAGTGAATCTACAAATAAAATTGAAAAGATACATCACAATGAATGAACTCTCCAAAAGCCAAACAGTGATAAATGATAATTTATATTAAAAAGGTAATTTTTTTCCTTGTAAAACAGCAGGTCGTCTACATCCTCGGCCAGTAAATTCCAATAAATTTAACTTTCATTCCTAGCTCTGTATTGACCAAAATATAGTTAGATAATCTCAGGCTCTTTCACACCATCTATCTAACTGCCAAGCAAATTCTCAAGAGAGTATAACCAGGTGCACGGACACGCAAAATCAACAAAATATGACAACAAAAAGTAACAAAACAGTGAATCAAGGGAAAAAAAAAAAAGAAATAAACCCAGATGCAGAAACACCCCAATAAACAAACAGATGATCGAAAAACAATCAAACCTCATGAAAGTTAGTACCTTAGGGTTAATAGTATCGAGGGTGACAGAGGGAGATGAAGAGGAAGCCATTGAAGAAGGGGAATCGAGCACTGGAGTGGACGACAAGAAACGAGAATGATATTGCGAAGAGAGAAGATGGTTTTGAAAGTGATGCTTCTGATTTTGATAATGATGTGAACGCTTGAGAAGTCTGCTGGCTCTGACAATTACGAATAACCGCATCTGCTCTTTATATAAAGAGATAAAGATGTTGAATGAATGAAATGAATGATAAATGTCGTTCGAGAATAGATTAAAGACTTTAGACTGCTTCGTCCTATGGACTGGCACCTGTTTCGAAAACTAGTTATTGTTTAGCAAGATTGCGTTGTTGTGTTGTACAAGTCTTCCCATTCTGCTCATTATTCACTGCGCCCCGCCCACCGTTTGCCATTTTTCTTCCTCTTCTTTTTTTTTTTTTTTTTTAAATTATTATATTATGTTGCATCTTTCAATGCTGATGCTTGCCAACTACAAGAGCATGAGCATGAGCATGAGATCATGCATCAAGCTGCCTGCCTTCCTTCCCCTGTACTTTTCTCCCTTAGTTCATTCTTAATTATTATTTTTGAAATTTTGTTCATTTTCTTTCACTTTCGCCACCTAATAAGATTAGGATCAAAAGGGAAACACAAATATGAAAGCAAAATTTTCGTTTTTCTAACGGTAGAAAGAGAATGATTCTAGATAGTATTTTTAGGGTTTGTTTAGCAAAATTCCACCAATATTTCATCATTCATGGCCTCATTGAACAACTATTATTTTCTTTTGAAGAATGGAATGGTCTTATCAAATGACTTGCCCACATGTTCACCCCATTTAATATTTAAATATTAGTATAAAAAATATTAGAATATATAATTTAAAATTAAAAAATATTAGAATCATTTTAATAGATATAGATGATATATTATGTTATTTTTTATAAAACACGAAAAGGGAAGAACCCACCTATTATTCTCTCAATTAAGAATTCTTGATCATGAGTCCATCAGACAATCTAATCAGTTCACATATTTTTGTTTAAGAAATCATAACAAATACAAGGATAAAGGTAATGGCTTGATTGTATCATTTTCAGTCATGAAGTATGGTTATAGGGACATGCAAGCTCTCATATATTGAATTTTGCTTATACATTCAGAGATAACTAAAAAATGTTACAAATTAATTGACTGTTAAATAAGGATTAATAGAACAAGAAGCAACAGAAAAATACACACAGATAGAGAGAATGTAACTCATTTGAGTAATACAAGCTACATCACAAGGATTCCTGGTATTGCACACTAGCTGCTGGCAACCATTCAGTGCCTTGTATGAATGTTCCCACCGTAAATTTTCCAGCTTCATCGACTGTGAGAATCGGCCTATAACCGGCCCATTTAACCCGTCCGGATACGTCGGATCCTGGTCCAGTGTTTTGGTACTCAGCATAGAATATGGTTTTGGGTGGCTCAACATTGCTGGCCCATTCTGTCCAGCCCAACGGGTTCAGGAATGGTCCAATGGTAGACTGCATAATTACTGTAGTTGAGAATTCTTTCCAAGGCCTACCAAGGTATGTTGGAGCTTTAAGATCGGAACCAAGAGGAGAAAATGTACACTTCTGAATTGAAATTCCAGTGTTTTGATTAGGGTCATTTTTCCCTTGAGCTGTGATGGTGTTGAACTGGTTAGGCAAGGGTTGCCTAGGCATAATGTTGCAGTTTTGGAAAACAACTGCAGCATTGCCAAAAATGAAGTCAATGGTGCCGGTAATGTCACAATCGCGGTAAAATTGTCGATTGGAGTGAGCGTAGAGAGTGTCTTGATATGCATCGAATGTACATCGGTAAAACACTGAACGATCGGAGCCTGACCGTAATGCCACTGCTTGGTGTTTCTCTGGCCCTGCTGTGTTGATGAACTGCATGTCTCTTGCAATGAAGCCTCTACCAGCAACAGCTGATCGTAGTCACATGAATTTTAGTTAGTAGTGCTCATTTAATTTTTATTTCTGCCATAAGAACGATTACTTTACAGGGCACGTTGTAAATAGCAAATGTAAGAATCATAATTCGAGTAACAGTTAAAACTTAAAGCAAAGAATGGCATCATCAAATGATCGATCTTCTTACATGTATAGAACAGGCATGCGAAGACACAAAGTTGCGAATTCATGATCTGACGCGAATGTTGCGGCCCCGAAAACCCACCACCCACAAGATAGTAAACATGTCATGTGGAAAGGCTTAGATTTTTCCTATTCTATAATTAAGAGATGCTCACAGGAAATCAAGTGCGAGGAAGTCATGTGGAAAGGCTTAGATTTTTCCTATTCTATAATTAAGAGATGCTCACAGGAAATCAAGTGCGGGGAATCTGTTTAATGAATTTCACAGAGTACCCGGATAGGTATGAGCTAAAATCTCTTCTCTTGGCAATTATTTTGTCTGAATTTCGAACAAAAAGAGATGAAATCAACAAATTTAAGAACCTTTTTGCTTCTTTCTAAAGATTAATAACATCTAATGAATGAGACAAGAAAGCAAAATGAAAGCTGCTTATCCATAGATACAAGTACCCCTAGCCAACTTCTAATGTCTTGATATCATCAATCGCAATTGCAGGCCAGGCCTTGATGATTGACTTTGAATAAATTAATATAGCAATGCAACAAATGGGACCATGTTTATGTCATTTATATATGCAAAGAGGCATGCACATGGAGGGGCTACAAAATTGAATCTCTATTTAATTATGTTCACAGAAACTTTAAAAGGGGACCAAAAGAAGTTTAGGTAGATGTTTCAAATCTATTTCACATGCCTCCTCAATCTTCATACTCCTTGTGGTTTCATTAATCTATGTTCAGCCCTGCAAACTACCCAATTTATGCTAATGGTTTCCCTTCCTATGTAAACGGATAATTCACACAGCACACGGATTTCCTAATTGAAATCAAACCCCAACACGAATTCCTATCTAGACAGAAACAAAACCTATTTCAATGCTTAATGATTATGTAGATTTAACACTTGAAATAGAAAGTAAAAGTTGTAAGAGGAGAGTTAGCCCTAATTTTACCATGAAGTAATGTTCAGTAAAGGCTAGCTAACTAAACCCATAAATAAATAAATACCACAATCAAAGCTCGCTACGAAACTTACCAACAGTGGCTGTGGCAAAAGTAGGAGTTCCATCAACGAAGTTCAAGCTGCCAGAAACTATTGTCTCCGTTTTACCGTCGCCGTACATCATTACGTTCCACTTGTTTTTATCCAAAATCACGTTCTCAACATATTTTCCTTTCTTCACATATATCACAAATCTTTTCGGACTCTTCTTAGGCACCGCCGCCACGGCGTCCTTAATGCTCTTGTAATCCCCACTGCCGTCCTGCGCCACCGTGGCATCCGGTCGCGGGTTGGATTCCTGGAGGAGCTGCCTGTCTCCTGCTGCAATCCAACCAGGAAAATGTGAACCAGCATCGGATAATAATCTCCTATGAACAGGCATATTAACCTGCTGCAATAAACCTAATATTTTTGTACCAATCGCCAAACCGTTACTTAAAAACTGAGTAGAGTTTTGCATGGCGGATTGGATATCATTAAGAATCGTCGAGTTTAGCTCCTGTAGAGCATCTAAGCATGCGTCTTGGTCTGTAATTGTTGTGCTGAGCCAAGTCTTCAAATCATAAATCTTTGATGAAGATAATAACTTGTCTCCTTTCCCGACTTCCATGGAAGATAAAGTCTCGTTGAGCCAGTCCAATGCATCGTCGAACAGTTCTGTACAAACATCCAGAGCTTCTTCGATTTGCTTATCATCGGTTTTCTCCTTGAGCTTCGATGGATAGTCAAGCAACTTCGAGAGCTCGTCAATGGCGACGCGTAAAGAGAGTTTGAAGAGGATTTCTGGGTCAGTGATGTTTGATGCTTCGATGGAGGATATGCTGGAGTAACAAGAGTCGGGATACTGAGTGACGCTGCATACAGCTCTGAGTGACGCCGATGGAGACAACTGAGTTGCGGTGACCTTATCGGAAGATGAATTATTCTTCCCCTTGTTTACTACAACTCCGACAACAGCACCAATGATCACCGCTACCAGTACGATGCAAGAGATAACTATAATGATCAAACGCTTCCGTGTCTTCCGCCGGTACGATGCTTGTTCGAGCTCATCCACTTTGCCATATCCCTTAAAGGAATTGATAGAATCCATTTAGATTATTGAATTGGTTTGTTGGTTTTGTTTTCTTGGCTTTTTTTGGGATTAATAATGGGATGTCTTTTTATATGTACGAGGCAGCAAAGATAGAATCTGTTTCTTCGATGCTTTTCTCCGTCAATCTTTACGATGGATGTAGCACCGTCAATTTCATAAAGTGTTGATGATGAGGATAAATCACGTTCAGACCCTTGATTGTTTACATTTTCTCAAGCAAGATATAATTTACTTGTTAATTATAAATAGGTCCCTAATTCCAATAACAAAATTACCCTTATACTAGTGACTTTCCATTATTTGATAAAGCGCATTTTAGGTTTTTTTTTTTTTTTTTTTTTTAATAAAGATAACTGGATGGGGACCTATTCGCTAAAGTTAGCAAACTATGTTATTATTTATACAAAAATAAAATTAGGGATCCAAATGTTATTACCCTGTTGTTAATTAAACAAATAATTTAACCCCATTTCGCCCTTTTCTTTGTAGTTTCCTATTATGTGTTAAATAAAATTTCTTTGGTTTACCACTAAAAGGACACAATCAATGAGAAAGGTATGCGTGCATGACATACCTATTGTTTCTTTCGAATTAAAAAAGACCCACTTGTTGTAAACATTTAATAACACAAAACAAAGTCAACTTAATTAGTATGGTTTGATTTAAGACATTTGGTTTCAAGATGGTGATCGAAGTTTCCACCAGCTAGCTTTAATATCATAATGTAAGCATATTGCCATCTATCAAATCCAGCTGTATATAATTTCTAAGAAATTTTAGGGACAAAACTACTCAAATATTGGGCAATATACGAATTCTAGAGACAAATTATGAGAAGTGGGAAGGGTATTATGGAGGAGGAAAGCACCCAAAACTCATCATATATCCAAAATGATTCTACTGCTGATTGGAGCGGTTTCTGATCTCTTTGTTGTTTTCTGTTTTGAACTTGTATAATTAATTTGTTAATTTGTAGGAATTGGTCTATTCTAAGCATTACATATTTTAAGTACAAAATTGAGTCCTTCCTTTAAAATTACCAGTAAATAGACTCTTTCAACGATAACAAACAAGTCTACGATTCCACTAGAATCACCAAAATTATTTGTGGAATTAGCATGGTATCTTACCATTGTTAAGTCAACAATTGCTGGGTCACAAGCTTGAGTGAACATTCATGAAATAATTAAGAGTTGATGAAGTGAAATGGATGAGAAACCATAATTTTGGCCAAGTCAAGAGTTTGATTAATGATTATTAAGAATAGTGTCGACAGCACAAGGAGGACACACACTCTCTCTCTGTCTCTCTCTCCCATTTTCCAATCAGTTAAAGATTCTTTAAAGACCATGAACTCAAACGTTTTCCGCTTGGACTTGTTCACAATACGTGCAGCCCACCATGTCATGACTGACCGATGTGAAAGCTCGACGCAACAAGCCGATGATTGCGCCAATATCTTTCTACTTTCTTTCTTTAAAATGCCATCGTCTTATTTCTTTTTTACCTCTTTGTTTCCTTGTGCATCGCAATAATCCTTACTTATGGCACATCCTCTATTCATTTCTTTGATTTATTAATGCTGTCAAACCGTGTTGCCTCCTCTATGTTAAAAAAATAATAAAAAAAAAAACTTGAGTTTGTACCCCATATTTAATAACCAATAAATATGTTAAGGTATGTGAAGGCGATCAAAGATTAAACGTGGTATAAAATTAGTACAAGCCTAATGAGATGTTTGGTTAACTCGATGTAAACTTCTTAGTTATATTATATATTTAAGTATTTAAAGTAAATATTATAATAATTTATTTTTTTATTTTAATAAAATAAGTTAATATTTTATTCGTATTTTTTCATAAAATCTAATCATGTCATTTATTTTTTATACATATTCTTTGTTTGAATTTTATAATAAAAAATTTGTTTCAATAACTCGAAATATAAATTAAATGCTATAAATATAGTGAGTTTAATAAGTGATTTATTTCTTATCCAAAATGGTACAAAAATTTTTTGTTATATAATAATTTATGAAATATAAGAAATTAATAGATTAATTTGTTTGTGTTTGTGAATGTAATTCAAATTATTTAGTAAAATTTTATTAATTTTAGTAATTAGAAATTAATTAAGTCGAGTTAAAAAAATTAAAGAAAAAAAAGCTAATTGAACAAATAGTTAAATTAGTTGAATTATTTATTTTTTCTGTTAAAAAATAGTTAAAATTGTTAGTAATAATTATGATTAATTACTAGATTGTTTTAAATAATTATTTTCTTATACAAAAAATGTGACTCAAGCCGAAAGTATCAATACAATAAAGAAGAGAAACTTTTCTATTAAACCATTCTTATTTTTCTTTTATTTTTGATTTTTTAGTTATTTTAATAACTTTTTTAAATTTTATTGGTTGTTTTTTTGTGGTTAAATTTTAATTTTTACTGATACTTTTTTGTTACATAACAATTCTATTTTTCAAGAAACTTGAAATCATTATGCTAATACTCTTACTAATCGTCAAAAAAATGGAGTTAAAATACTTTTAATTGGCAATGACATTTATGAGATATCGAAGCACAAACAAGAACTCACTCAAAATACTAATTAAATTGAAAGAGCAAGACTAATTAAAATTTATAGACCAAGTGAGAATGGAACCCGTAGAACTCAACCAATTACTACCAGCAATGAATTTTCAAGGGTAAATCCTTGAGCCTCAATTACACTTCTAATCACCCTGAATCCTTTTCATTTTACTCTTTGTAATGTTTCAGCACCAGCTCTAGTGCTCTGATACTCATCGTAATACAATGGGTTCGGTGCAAAATTCCCATTCCATTCGTGCCATCCGGTATGATTAATCACATCATTGATTTCTGTTTGCATGATCACAGTCCTGGAATATTCCTTCCAAGGTCTGCCAAGGTATGTCGGGAAATTGTCTTAATAGGTTGTAAGTCAGTAGTGGAACCAATTTTACATTTTTGAATCATAATTCTAGTGTTTTGGTTAGGGTCAGTCATACCTTATGCTGTGACCATATTTTTCTGTTCTGGATTTGATATACGAGCATGGATATCATAGTTTTGGAACACAGCTACGGCATTGCCGAAAATAAAATCAACAGTGCCAGCAATTAAGCAGTTTACATAGAATTGACGATTTTAGTGAACATAGAGTGTGCCTTGGAATGCTAGCATATCGTAATTGTATAAAGCTGAGAGATCAGTTCCCACTCGTAGTGCTACTACTTGGTGCTTTGAGGGACCAGTTGTGTTTTGGAATGCTATGTCTCAGACTAGAAATCCTTCACCAACCAGCAGAAACATACCTACATAAAATTAAATATTAATTACTATTATATAAATTAATCAAATATGTTACTGGGGTAACATATAAATTAATTTACTGTAAATTAGTCTAATCTACTAAAGATTGCAATAAACGAAACGAACGACAATATATATATATATATATATATATATATGTACTTGCAATAATTAGCTAGTGAAAGCATTGACTTACCAACTGTTGCAGAATGGAAGGTCGTGCTTCCATCAACAACGTTCCGACTTCCTGTAATTATAGTTTTAGTTCTTCCATCTTCTATGAACATTATGTTTTTCTTCTTCTTCGGCACCTTTACATTTTTCCTATAAACACCTGCCTTAATCTTGATAATATAACTCTTATTGCTTCCCTGAGGAGGAGCCGCCACCGCAGTCGACACGTCTTAGAATTCCTACTCCTATTCCCCGCCACCACCACGTTTGGCCTCACCGATGATGATTGCAATAGCCTCCTGTCACCCGCCGATAACCACACTGGCCACCTAGTTTCATCTGCACTTTGTGTTTCCACAAGCCTCCTATTGGTTACCTTGAGCAGCTTGTTCTGAATATCAGTGTCTGTTATGTTCTTGATCATGGCAAGTGCATTACTACACATACGTTCAACATGAACTTGACCATCTAACAAGGCTTTTGGCACATGTTTATCAGTTTCTTCCTGCGAGAATCCATCAAAACATGTTTCTTGGTTCCTCATAGTAGCGCTCATTAGGGTTTTCAGATCATCTGCATGCTGTGTCAAAGATTTGTTGTTAGGGTATTCAGGGAGATCTTCTACAACTTTGTGTTACTCATTAAGAGTCTCATCTATCTCTCAAAACAACCATGAAGAGCAGTTTTCTCACGTTTCGTGAGATGTTTTCTCCTCGTAAGCTTTTCAATGGTGAAATAGTTATGCTGAACTGCTATGGTTATAAGATTTAAGGACATTTTGATAACATCCCGTTGGCTTGTCACCTTATTGGTAGCTTCAGGGACAGCAGCAATACGTTATAGAACACAGGATAGACGCTCAAAATAGAGGCATATGGATAACCACCAAATAAATGGCCTAAAAGTAGGTCTAAATTATCTAAACTTAACTCAACTTCTAGAAGGTCTAAGTTCAAAATTTTTTTTACAATTTACAAATTTTTTCAGCATTTGAATTCAAATTTCCCTCCAACAAGCGTGGGAAATTCTAGAGATTACCTAGCTATCAAAGTCCTCTTTGTAAAATAAATTTTAACCATTCATTTCACCTAACCACAATTATAAATAGGTCTTATATCATTTAGTTTAAACATCCACTAACAAACAAACACAAGTAGCCTTAAGAGTTGTTGTATAGTGTGTAGTCTTGTAAATTCTTTAGCTAATTCAAGTTTTTTTCTTCAAGTTTTTTTGTAATCCTTTTAAATTTTTTACTTTGTTAAGTTTCCTAAGCATTGTAACACACCCACAACGATCTTTCATGTAATTATAAAAGCTTGCTTAATATAATATAGCGAGGTTGAATAAGTTAAGTGTCGCACGAGTTCTACAAAAATTTAGTGTCTCATGGTTAATTCAGAGCTACCTCAAGTATATTTCTCATATGTTAAGCAAAAAGTTAGAGCTAAACAAAGTCATCGAGCTACCATAGAAGGAGCACGACCATCAAACGAGCCATGATGTGGGAAAGAACCCCGTCTAAAGACTGTTTTTTTTATCTAAGGATACAATACATTCGACTGAGATGAGATTAGCCAAGTTTGAGCTAGCAATGGGTGATGTACGTGATCGCCTCGAAATTTTTGACTCAAAGATTGACAAGCATGAACATGATATCGGTGCTACTAATATGTAAGGTAAGTTCTGCAATGCCCTTAACTATTTTATCGCATCCATGAACTAAACCATGAAGGAGTTCAAGTAGAGCACAACAATGCAAATGAATGCCACCAACACGAGGTTAAATGTAGTAAAGTGAAATTTTGCTATATGCAATATTGCAATAACATCAAAGGTTATAGCAAGTGGCACACTAGACATTTGAGTTCTCAGCCCATCAAAGTATAAAGGCAAACAATTTCACTTTAGCTTCTTATGCACCCTATGTCTTTCATTGCACATCTTATCTTTTAGTGATTAGTTTAGTTATGGATCTACTTTGTAAGGTTAGTCTCTTTTACTTTTCTTATGGCTGCTTCAATTAAAGTTCAAAGTTGTGTTCTTACCTTGATCACTCTTGGATAACTTGTGGTAAAACTCAATTAGCATTTTGGCTACCGCTATTACTAAATAAGGTGTTGGACATTTGTTTTTTTAATTATTATTCAACCTATGATTGTAGTTCATCTAGCCTTTAATTAACATCTGTTTCGCTCAAGCAGTGCTACTAACTAATCTGCTTAAGAAAAAAGAGATGTTGAAGTAGTTACTTATATATCAAAAAACATTCGAGGATCTTAAACGAGTTATAATAAAGGAGTATTTTCTCTCGCTACTCGATTACTCCAAATCATTCGAAGTATATATAGACACATCATACTTTGCTATTAGGGGTGTGATTTGTGTTGGATGGATACTCTATCACCTATGAAAGCTGCAAGCTAAATAACATGGAGCAGAGTTATCACGTGCACGACAAAAAGATTACAACAATCATCCACTACTTACGAGTATGGTGAGATTACTTGCTTGAAAATTAGTTTGTGATCAAAACTAATAACATGGTAATGAGTTACTTTCATAATAAAATAAACTCAACCCTAAGTAAGCACGATGATAGGACTTCTTAGTAGAATTCGATTATATTATGGAGCATAGGATTGGTTGAGCAAATATTGTGGTCAACGTCTTGAGTGACCGCAAAGCAGAGTTCGCCAATATTAACCGACCCGAGTGTAACATCATTGTGAATATAAAGGTAGACTTGACTAATGACTAAATCGTTAAGAGTTTGTTAAAACTTGCCAAAAAAGGAAAGACGAGATGATTTTGAGAATGCGACAGTATTCTTTACATTATTGGTAATCGCCTAGATATTTCAAAGTACAGTAACTTACAAAGGAAGTTGGTGAGAAAGTATCATGATTCTAAATAGACGGGATATCTTGAAACTCATTGCACTATACCTATACTAAGAGATCTTTATTATTGGCGGCAAATGAAAGATGATGTGGAAATGTATATGAAGATTTATCTAGTATGCCAGCAAAACAAGGTCAAATATAAATACCTTGTGAGTTTCTTAAATCTCTCTCCGTCTTTAAGCATCCATAGGAGTGCGTCACCATAGACTTTATCTTTGCACTTCTAACTTTTGAATAATGTGATTCTATCATTGTCGTGGTGGATAAACTGTCGAAGTACAACACTTTCATTTTAGCCTTATAAGATTACAATGCCGAGCAAGCTATATGCTTATTTTTTAAACATGTTGTGAAGTATTGGGACTTATGTCAACTCAATGTTAGTGATAAACATCCGAGATTTACTGAAAATTATAGAGAGAGTTATTCAAGCTTATAGGTTGGGATATCTAATTCTTCACAAGCTTCCACCCACAAACTGACAGCCAAACCAAGCAAGTGAATATGTTGTTAGAGATGTAATTACGGTACTTTGCGAGTGCCAACATGTATAATTAAGTAAAATTAATGGACGTGATACAATTCTTTTGCAACTTCTAGCGAAATAAAGCCACTTAACATAGTTCTTTTGAGATTGTGATAAGCTGACAATTTTTACCGCTACAACTAATGACAAAAGCGTACATGGCTTGTAGTCCATCTACCTCTAAGTGGGTCAAAAGTTAGCAAGAACATATCAATGTGGCAAAAGTTCACTTGGATAAAGCATATAAGAAAATGAAGAAATGGTCGGACAATAGTCGAAAACTATTAGAATTCTAAGTTAGAGACCTTGTCTTGATGAAGTTGCCATCTCAATAGTTTAAAGTGCTAGGCTAAGTATACTTGGAGTTGAAACGCAAGTATAAAGGGTCTTTTTATATTCTCACAATGGTCAGAAAAGTTTCTTATAAGATAGAGCTACCACAAAAGCTAATGATCCATCTAGTCTTCCATGTAAGTTGTCTAAAACCATATTATGAAGATGCAGAAAACACTAGTCATGGCAAGTTGCATAGAGCATCACTCATCAACCTAGCCTCCTTTGATCGCTAGGCTAAATAATTCCTCGCGAATTGACTCATTCAGAAAAGTAGAGTCCTCAATTACATGGTTTATCTAATCTAATGGAAGGACTTACCAAACCAAAAAACTAGTTAAGAGAAAAAGAAAGACTTATGACAATTCTATGATGCCATTGAAGCGTACAAGTAAATAAAACCTATCAAAGGCATCAAGGACTTCAATAGGGGAGGATGTTGCAAAACGCAGGTTAGAAGCTTAAAACATAGACATGTAGACAGCTAAACTAGTCTAAATGAATGGTCTAAAAATAAGCCTAAGTTATCTAAACTCAGTCCAGCTTTTAGAAAGCCTAAGTTCCAAAAAATTCTTGTAACTTGTAGATTTTTCTAACAAGCATGGAGAATTCTAGAGTTACAATCTTAGCCATCAAAAGTGTTCTTTGTAAAATAAATTCTAGCCATTCATTTTATCTAATCACAATTATAAATAAGCCTCGTTCCATTTGGTTTAGGCATCCATTAGTAAGCAAATATAATTAGCTCTAAAAGTTATTATAAAGTGTGTAGTCTTGTAAATTCTTTACCTAATTTAAATTTTTTTCTTCAAGTTCTCTTGTAATCCTTTAAATTTCTTTTTTTGTCGAATTTTTTTAAGTATCTTAGTACACTCACAGAGATCTTCTGCACAATAATAGAGGTTTGTTAACGTAGTAACGTGAGACTGAACAAGCTAATCGCCGTACAGATCTTGTAAAAACCTAATGTCCCATGACAAATAGCTAAAAAGCATAAATCAAAATATTTTGTACTGCTGCGAGAGGTTTTGAGAATTTCATGAGACTGAGATTTTTCATTGTCATCAAAGTTCTTTCTCTGATTTAACTCCAGCAACAATATCGATTACAGCAGCTACAAGAAGTAAAGTTATGAAAAAAGTTACGAAAAGTTTCTTGTTATTCTTGGAAATGGAAATATGTTTGGTAGAATCTGAAAATTTGGTGAAAGCATCTTTCATTTAGGCCATTTTCTTGAGAGAAAGAATGAAAGTAGGAGGAGAAGGACAATCGAGGGCGAGAAGGAAAGAAAGATGAGGAACTAATAAACAGAGGATGGAGGAGAAAGTGAAAGCGGCTTGAGCATCGAATGAAATTGAGAATTTGCCAACAGCTAGGAGTGTTCAATTCTTTTAGGTTTAATCTTTATTGTTTTTCAGTAATCAATTGCATGAAAAAAAAAATACTATCCCATGTGAATGAAATTGAGAATTTCTTAACAGTTAGATGTGTTGTAACCACTAATAACAATTTGGGTTCATTGGAGACATTCTCCAGACAGATACCCACAACTTGCAAAATTTTAAACAAGATTTATATTAATATATCTTACATTACTTTGTTCGGTAAAACTTACTTTATCATGCAATCCTCGAGCGAGTACACGTTGCACCACATTGCCCACTTGCAATTCTTTATATGTGTGTTAAAATTTATTTTGACTGTGTGGGTACTGATGAACGAATCATCGGACAAATATGCTGCCCCCTTACAATTCGCATGCAATTACCAAACAATCCAATCAGGACCCTCTGTAAAACTTGTCCCTAGCTATTCGATACCTATTTCCTGCTAGATTCAAATCCAATTCGAAAATAAATATCAATACATTGCAAGCATGCTTTAGATCTTTGTCCCATCTCTCTCGCCATGTTACTGTAAAAGTTTATAATTGCCGTGATTTCATACCATTGTAGGCTTCTCAATACATAGAATATACAAAAGTTACAACACTTATTTAGCCATTAGTAAAGTATTAATGAAAGTGCGTGTGTGCACACGATTACCTTATCAAATAATTCTATTGTAAAAGAGATATTTTAAATAAATTAAATTTTTTTAATTTTAATTTGCTCATTTTTTTAAATTTTATTTATTAAGAAAATGAAAATTTTGATTCATTCTAAACCCTACAAGACATAAATACCCACAACTTGCAAAATTTTAAACAGTTTCTCCGATATAACTTTATTTAGTAAAATTCTTCCTTTATTATACAATCCTCGAGGGGGGTGGACGTTACACAACTGACAAATGGCAATTTCAGAACTTTTTAACCCAAACAACATGGTATACTTTGTCTTCTAGTTTTACTTTATTATCATTAACTATCATATGCTATGCACGTTTCATTGCAGTAAGAGTGTCAGTAACAGAGCATGCATGTTTAATTAACAATAATAAGGAAATCAGGGAGTATTAATTGAAGTCGAATGAATCTTCTGACAACAAATACAAGCTGCCCATTTAGACATCACCAAACAATCCGGTCATAAAAAGCTGTCTCTCGCTATTCGATGATTATTACTTATAGATTCGAATCCAATTTCATACATGAATACATAACATGTTTTAGATCTCTGTCATTGTCCCAACCAGCTAATCTAATGTTATAGATATTCTCTTATAAATTAATTAAATTCATTCATTCATTATATAAGGTTAATTAATCTACTCCTAATTGAGGGAGTTGTGTTTGGGAGGAAGGAAAGTGAGGAAAAATTAGAAGGAAAATTGACAAGCATTTAGCTAATGAAAGAGATGATGACAGTTTGTTTGGTTATGTTAAAGTCGTCGTTAGGTACTCCGTTTAGAGGTGTCATTAAGTCCGTTTGCAAGTGGGAAAATGTTAGGTTATGGGGGATTCTAAGGATGCTTGTCTTGGGTTAATTCTAACATTAAGGCATCAGTTTTTGTCTTATATTTGGGATGCCGATAATCCCTTGAAAACAAATCATAAATTTCTATAATTTGTAAGGAATGAACTATTTATACTTGACATACTTCACTAGTATATAACAACGATCGGTGACCTATTTATCCTTGTCATCACAGCTAATCTCTCACATTGCTAACAGACTGCAAAAAACTGGTAAACATATGACCAAATTTGCAATCGGACAATTCCGGGTGTGATGTTATGGTTAAACTGTCGATTCGAGCAAGAACTGCAACCCAGTAGTATTAACCTCAAATGAAATCCGTTTTCTGGAATTATGACACAGAGGGATACTCCAACCAGGGATATTTCAGTGCCAATGGTGGCTGGCCAATATCTATTAATGACTATGAAGATAAATTGAACAAGCCATTGTTCTGGTTTCTTGGGAGACACAGTAATGACCAGGAACATAACTTTATATTATCAGAATTGCTACCGGCCGGAAATAGAAATCAAATGATACCTACTACCTAATGATAAACAAGCATATAATGATTCCTTGGCCTTACCAGAGCTGAGAAACCCACAGTCCGTACAATATGTTTCAGATAATTCCCCACATTAGCAAAATAGATAAATGATGCTCCAACATAACAATCAAATAAACAGAGCATAAATCCAACAAATGTAACAAGCAACAAGCAACGAGCATTCATAAACCAAGAATTAATGAACAACATTTACCTCAACAAGGCATAGAAAATCAGACATATATCACCAGGCAGTCACAATCAGTAGCTAGAAGACCATCTCAAACACATACTCAATATAAACTGCTCTTTCACCATGTTACTACAGAAGTTTATAATTATTGTCATTGCATTCCATTGTAGGCTTCTCAATACATAGAATATATGAAGTCACAACACTTGTTTGACCATTAGTTAACTATAAAAGAAAGTGGAAGTTTTAATTGATCTACACTCTTAATCTTTATTGTTTTTCATTAATCACTTTCATGAAAAATTAGTAGCCCACGTTAAAAAATTTGTGTGTGTGTGTGTGTATAATATCTCCAATATTATATTATTTGGTAAAATTGTTCATTTTCTATGCAATCCTCGAGAGACTGCACGTTACACAACTGGCAAATTCAGATCTTTTACCCAAGCAACATAGTATACTTTGTCCTCTAATCTTAATTTATTATCATTAACCATCATATGCAATGCACGTTTCCTCACTCTTAGAGTTCTGTTTTTCACTTAAACAATCAAATTCATGCTGAATTATCATCACTCATTGAGCATGCATGTCTAATTAACAATTGCCCACTTGCAATTCGCACGCCATAGGACCCCTATAGAAAACATTATCCCTAGTTATTCGTTGACTATTTCTTGCTAGATATGCATCCAATTGCATACATCAATACATAACAAGTTTTAGATTTCTGCCCCAAATCGATGGCCGTCTCTTACTTCAACTCTCGGGTTTCTTCCTATCATCCCCACTTCTTCTACACACAACGTGTCTGAATTTTTAAAATACAAATTTGCAATAAATCAGCATTTATGTATCTGGATACATAATTTCAAATATCCCACGTGGGTTAGAAAATTTGTAAGCATATGACTACAAAAGTTTGTAAGTGTTGTGATTTCATTATATTTTAGGCTTCTCGAAACATAGAATACATGAAGTCACAACACTTGTTTAATCATTTATTATTTCTGTTCGATCTTTTTTGTCTGTAAACATATAAATAATATGTTAGCATTTAAAAACAATCAAAGAGAATTATGCTTTGCTTCCACACCCAATTAGCTGGATGTCATTGCATGTAAAGCAATGTTGAAACTTTATTTATTTATTTTTTTAAATGGTAGCAAGTTGCTTTACAATCTATTATGTGAAGCAGTTTATTGCCCATTCAGACATATATATATATATATATATATATATATATTGAACATAATAATCATAATTATTCTTACTAATCCATTGTTTAATTATCTCTTTAAGCATCTACTCCTTTTTTTTCACTTTAAATAATAATATTAAAAGAAGAGTTAATTAAATGTGGAGCATCTCTAATTAATGCTCAGCCTCACTCGGGCTCCTTCCTTCCTGTCGTTGGTTGGAATCCAATGCTCTACAAAGAAAGGAAATTAAAAGTGGTTGATTAATTAACACTTCCATTCCTTTTTATACTTTACTAATGTTATCATTGAACAGGTTTTTAATGTTTCCTTCTCAGAAAATAGACATTAAACGACATCCAGCTAATTGGCTATGGAAGCAAAGCATAATTCTGCTCTGGACTCCTTTCTTTGACCTGTTTTTAAATGATACCATGTCGTATCATATGTTTACAGACTAAAAGATCCGACGACACATATAAATTAAATAATATATATATATATATATATATGTGCTTTATTACTCACTATTTATTAATGAAGTAACTAGGAAGAATATTATTTATTTTCTTGCAAACTCATATTATATATTGTCTTATAAATTAATTAAATTCATTATTCAGCGTTAATCAACTTTAATTTGTCTAATAGCTAAAATTAATGATCTTATTTTCCAATTACAACACAATTGAACATCAATAATTGTTAGTTGCTGAGACGTTGACAGGTTGTATTCAATATTTCTCCTCCGTGAATCATGATTTGTTGAACATTCCCAGTATCAATTTCAAACCAATTATCAAGTTCAGTTGGAATGATTATGTATCGGTTTGCATTCACACAACTTGTCTTGATATCATTCTGCTCATACTCTTATTAATCGTGTTACTAAATTGGGGTTACAATACTCGTAATAGACAGTAAGATTTATGAGATACCGAAGCACAAGCAAGACGCACACCCAAAATATTAATTGAATTGAAAAGAGCAAGACTAATTAAAATTTAGAGACCAAGAGAGAATGGGAAACCTGTAGAATCCAACCAACTACTACCAGCAATGAATCTTGCGGGGCTAAATCCTTGAGCCTCAGTTTCACTTGTAATCACCCTGAATCCCTTCCAATTTACTCTCTTTGAAGTACCGGCGCCAGCCCCAGTGTTCTGATACTCACCATAATATAGTGTTTCAAGTGCAAAATTCCCATTCCATTCGTGCCACCCGGCAGGGTTAATCACATCACTGATTTCTGTTTGCATGATCACAGTCCTGGAATATTCCTTCCAGGGTCTGCCAAGGTATGTTGGGAAATCGCTCTTAACAGGTTGTAAGTCAGAAGTGGAACCAATTCTACATTTCTGAATCACAATTCCAGTGTTTTGGTTAGGGTCAGTCCTGCCTTGTGCTGTGACCATATTTTTCTGTCCTGAATTTGGTCTACGAGCATGGATGTCACAGTCTTGGAACACAGCTGCGCCATTGCCGAAAATGAAATCAACAGTGCCAGCAATTAAGCAGTTAATGTAGAACTGACGATTTGAGTGAACATAGAGTGTGTCTTGGTATGCTAACATATCGCAATTGTAAAAAGCTGAGAGATCGGCTCCCACTCGTAGAGCTACAGCTTGGTGCTTTGAGGGACCAGCTGTATTTTGGAATGTTATGTCCCGGGCTAGAAATCCTTCACCAACTACAGCTGCAGAAACATATCCACATCAAATTATAACAGCGACTAATGCTTACCTCTATGTTTTGATGTCAATGGAAAGATATCCAGTACAACATTATGTTGCCTGCTTTTCCAAGGCTTTCAAGTCTAGAGATTTAAATTTTGCCAAACTGTGCAACTAAGGGTGTGATGCTGTTTCTTTAAATCGAAATTTAAATTTGAAAATGATTCCTCACTTTTACTTCGTAAGAGTCGTGCTCATTTAACTCTTTTTCTCTTTTGCAAACACTCTTATTTACTTATTAATAAATTTAAAGCAAAATAACACTGACTCACACCAAATTCATATTTAATACGAACTTTTACACCTCAGAATTTTGTGATTTGTACATACAGAGATGATATGTATGTGAAAAGATGAGGAAGAGATAGGATGCATGTGAAGAAAGAGACAAATAATTGAAGACTGTCGGTGCAGTTTAAATGTTAAGTTTGATTTGGTTTTCAATGAAATGACCTATCAATATCAGCTACCCGTAATTGATGGAAAGAGAGCGTCAAGGAAGCATCCTGGTGAAGATGCCAGAGCACCTTGTCTTCATTTTAGGTCAAACTACTTTACAACTTTATACCACAGAAGATAAAAGCAATCTTTACAACTCAGATATTCTCTAGACAGATTGAAAAGATATCCTCACCCCATGTGCATTCCTTGTTTTAACGAGAATTGCGTGCGTTGGAAATTTGAATATCGGTATAATTTGACCAATTCCTTCATGTCATTCTCCTGATTCATGCGATATGATGTTTTAGTGGACCCCTGGGACTCAGATGTTAAGGCTACCTAAGGCCGTGTGTAGAATCAAATACAAATACAAACGCAACAAATGTGACACCTTATGGGGTAAACTAGACATTTGTTCCAAGATCAGAAAAGTCTCGAATATCTAACCACGTTAAAAAAATGCCTGAAAAACTTAATTTGAAACCTGAGCATACAGATATGGTCCATAAAAGCAAGCTACAAAATTAACAAATTGGTCTGTTGTGATTTCCTAATTGCACGCTTTATTATTATTTTTTTTTATTTCTATAGCCTACATGTGAATTCTGCAGCACCAACTGCATCAATTGACTATGTATGGTTGTTTTCACCTGGATCAATTCATCGGCTGCATAAAATGCAAATGAACAGACATGCTTACCTAGCGTTAGTCATCAATGGAGCCCATCCTAATGAATTCTCTTTATGTTTTTATCTTTTAATGAAATTTTAAGTGCGAAATAGTCCTAGTCTTTAAGACGAGGATCAGCCCAATATGACGTCAATTCAGTTAAATTAGTCTGAACCTAATTCAAATTAAAATTGAACTTGCAATAATTAGCTAGTGAAAGGATGGACTTACCAACTGTTGCAGATTTGAAGGTCGTGCTTCCATCAGCAACGTTCCTGCTTCCTGTTATGATAGTTGTATTTCTTCCATCTCCTATGAACATTATGTTTTTCTTCTTTTTCGGGACCTCTACATTTTCCCTGTATACACCTGCCTTAATCTTGATAATATACCTCGTACTGCTTCGCTGAGGTGCAGCCGCCACCGCAGCCGACACTGTCGTAAAGTCCCCGCTACCATCCGCAGCCACCACCACATTTGGCGTCACCGATGATGACTGCAACAGCTTCCTGTCACCCGCCGACAACCACGCCGGCCAACCAGTTTCGTCTACTCTTTGTGTTTCTACCAGCTTCCTGTTGGTTATCTTTAGCAGCTCGTTCTTAATATCAGTGTCTGTCATGTTCTTGATCATGGCAAGTACATTACTACACATACGTTCAACATGAACTTGGCCATCCAGCAACGCCTCCCGCACATGTTTATCCGCATCTTCGTGAGAGAAACCGTCGAGACATGTTTCTTGGTTCGTCATTGCAGCACTCATAATGGTTTTTAGATCTTCTGCATGCTGTGTCAAAGATTTCTTGTTAGGGTATTCATGGAGATCCTCCACCGCTTTGTGTAACTCATCAAGAGTCTCGTCTATCGTCTCAAGACAATCATGGAGGGCAGTTTTCTCACGTTTCGTGAGATGTTTTCTCGTCATGAGCTTCTCAACGGTGAAATAGTTATGCTGAACTGCCGTGGTTGTAAGATTTAAGGACACTTCGATAACATCCCGTTGGTTTGTCACCTTGTTTGTGGCTTCAGGGACAGCAGCAATAGCCGAAAAGCATAAATCAGGATATCTTGTACTGCTGCAAGAGGTTTTGAGAATTGCATGAGACTGAGATTTTTCATTGTCGTTGAAGTTCTTTCTGGAGTTAACTCCGGCGACAATGCCGATTACAGCAGCTACAAGAAGTAAAGTTGTGAAAAGAGCTAGGAAAATTTTCTTGTTTTTCCTGGAAACGGAAATTTGTTTGGTAGAATCTGAAAATTTGGTGAAAACTTCTTTCATTTTTGGCGATTTTTTGCTTGAGAGAAAGAAAGAAAGGAGGAGGAGAAGGACAGTAGAGGGCGAGAAGGAAAGAAAGATGAGGAAGTAATATATAGAGAGTGGAGAAGAAAGGAAAACCGGCTTGATTAGCGAGAGAAATTGACAATTTGTAAACAGCTAGGGGTAATCTTTATTGCTTTTCATTAATCAATTGCAGGAAAAAAAAAAAAAATAGTTGCCCTCTTGAACAGTGGTTATTCCATCGTTTTCTCAAGTTTATTTAATGTTTGATTTTAGATAAAATCTTCTCATTATTATAATTAATTTTATAATCAATCAAATTATGTGACAAAATAATATTGAATAAGCATTCACATGTAACATTTATGGTACCACCCAACTTTCTCTCACATGCATTTATTTCTTGCTAGATCATCCCTAGCTATTCGATGATTATTTCTTGCCAGAAATTCCTATCCAATTACATACATCGATAGATAGCATGTTTTAGATCTTTGTCCCAACTCTCCCATGTTACTGCAAAAGTTTATAATTGTAGTAATTTCATTCTGTCGAAAGGACTCTCAATATATATATATAAAGTCACAACACTTGTTCAACCATTGGTAAAGTATAAATGGAAGAGTCTACCACTTCTAATTTTCTTTCCTTATAGAGTATTGGTTACTAATAGGAGAAAGGAAGGACCTTAAGATATATTTATAGCTGAACACCAATCAGATATGTTTTGACTGTTTTTAAAAGAGATAAAAGTTCTCTTCTTGCTCTTTTATATTTTTTATTTTTAAAAGTATAATAACACATAAATATAAAAAAAAATAATGAAAGATTATATTTTATTTTAATTATTTTTTATTTTTTTTACTCTTTTAATAAATAAAAATTAATTAATGATACAAAATACCACGAAATAATCTTAGTACTTATAAAAAATTAGAGATGTCCTACTTTTAATTAACTCTTCTTTTAATATTATTATTTAAAGTAAAAAAAAAAAAAAGAGTAGATGCTTAAAGAGATAATTAAACAATGGATTAGTAAGAATAATCGTGATTATTGCCAAAATATTATAGACACAAATCCGAATGTACAATGAACTGCTTTATATACTAGATTGTAAAGCAGCTTGCCACTATTAGAAAAAGGCCTCAACATTGCTTTACATGAAATGACATCCAGCTAATTGGCTCTGGAAGCGAAGACATTGTAAAGCAGCCCATGCTCGGCCTGCTAAAAAATAGATAAGTCTGACACCATCCTATAAGTAAAAACCTTAACAAATTGTGCCGTATCGACTCTCCAGCTTTTATTATTTAATATAAAATATATTATTATTTAATTAATAAATATAATGAGGCCTACGAATGCAGGCCAAGACCTGGTTAGGCTTAGCCTAATTTAAACTTGTGATGAATTTTTATTTTCTAGCCCGGCCTGAACCTGTAACGGACCCATATCAAATCAAATTTCACCATTGAGGGGTCGGGCCGACCCTTTTAACACTTCTAATTAAAAATTAGAGTGAACGATTTTGCAGTTGGGGCCAAATTGAAAAGTTATCGTTTTGTGTTGGACGCCATAAAAAGGGCAACTCCGGGTTTCCATGTTACTATTCTCTCTGCGCTTAGGTTTTTCTGAACAGACGCACATAGCTGCTGAGGTACGCTTGTTTTCCTTCGGGTTTTGCAGCTGAATCAATATCTTTCAGTGAAGTTTTAACCTGGGTTGGTGCTAAATATTTGTTTTAATCGAAATTTATCTCTTTGTTAACTTACTCAATGTTCAGTAGCTTGAGTTCTGCTCATAACCTTGTATGCAGTTTTTGTACTTAAGTAGTTTGTTGTAGCCTTATGAACGTACATAATAATATGGAAATTTTTAATTTTTTTATTGGCATTATGCTGACATTGCTCCCGTTATTCGCTTTTCGCTTTCATGTTTTTATAGGGATAATTCATCTAGTTAAATAATCTACTCGTAGATTCATAGCGGGAAAGTGTTGTTGGTTGGGCGCTTATGGTAGCTATCGGTTTGAAAGTTTTACCATCCAGAAGATCCAGAATCTGTAATTTGGTTGAGGATAGCTTTATGGGTGAGGAGGATAAATCGTATAAATCAGATAGAAAGAAAAAAGCCTTACACAGGAAGGCCAAGAGGGAAAGTTTTGGTTTTGATGCTGATAGTGCTAATAAAAATGTATCTGGGCGCGGGGCTGATGGGAGTGGGAAGACCAGAAAATCTTGGAAGCATCAGAGTGCTTCAGAGCCACAAACTTCGGTTGTCAGGTACAATAACTTGTTAATACAAATTCATGATGATTTTTGTCTGGTTTTTCCTGATTATTACTGAGGTTTTGAGATTGAATCACTTCACGTATTCTTCTTCTTCTTTTTTAAACACGGTTAATAACTATTTTTGGTGGCAGCCGACATAAACTTGTATGCAACTTGAATGGTCCTTGTAGGAAACAGGTCGACCCTGATTTGGTGAAGTACTTTGCAGAAATTTCAAATCTTTTTGAAAGTAATGAGGTTGACTTGGAAGAGCGATCCATTTTATGTCATAATGCCCTTGAGGAAACTAGAGGGAAAGAATTAGAACTTGCAACTGATTACATCATAAGTCACACTTTGCAGACGGTTCTTGAGGGCTGTGATGTGGACCACCTTTGCAGTTTCCTCCAAGGCTGTGCAAAGGTTTTTCCTGCAATTGCCATGGATAGATCTGGTTCTCATGTGACCGAGACAGCACTCAAGTCTTTAGCCATGCATCTGCAAGATGAGCAGGTCCATTCCATTGTTGAAGAGACTCTAAAAATGATATGCAAGGTATCAAGTGTTGGATTGTTTCTTATCTAGATATGTTTTGCTTTGTAATCTGCAGGAATAGTCATTGATGTCTGAACTGTCAGCTAACATTTTGCAATTTAAAAAGTTGGTTTCTACTTGGCTTCCTTCTTCTTTCCTTCTTTTTCTTTTAAAGAAAAATATTTACTTCTTACACTTTTGATCCTTGTCAGGCAACTGTAGGCAATCCTGTTGATGTGATGTGCAATTGCTATGGATCTCATGTTCTTCGGAGTCTTCTTTGTCTCTGTAGAGGAGTACCATTGGATTCCTCGGAGTTCCATCGAGCAAAGCCATCAACAGTTTTAGCAGAGCGGTTGAATTTGAATGCATCACGATCAGATAAAAATGGTTCACCACATTCTTACCCTGTATTTCCAGAGTTATATAAGTTCCTTATATCAGGCGTCTTGAGATGTTCCAGAAAAGACATTAAGACCCTAAAAACTGATCAGTACAGCAGTTTAGTTTTGCAGGCATGTTTGAATTCACTGTCTTATTGCTTTGTTTTCATCATTTAAATTCAGCGTACCATTCACAACAAAATTTGTTTAATGTCATTGACATTTTCTTTTTCTCTGCAGACAGCTTTGAAGTTATTAGCAGGGGAGGATCAGGAGTTATTACAGATAATTCCCTTCCTTCTTGGCTGCAAAAAAGAGAATGCAGTGGAGGGGAACTTCATAGAGATGACCATAATCCATGACATGCTAGATTTGATGAAAGAAACTGCATATAGCCATTTAATGGAGGTAAGCAACTTACCAATGGGTTCCACTTGGAAATTCCATCTGTCTGTTTGTCTGTCACTCGTTCTTCTGTTATTTTATTTTTTTTCTTTGTTAAATAAAAATTCCATAAGGAACTTTTTTATACTCTGAAAAATGCAGAACCCTGTTTTCTTATTTTAGGTTTTGATGGATTGAATGGTTATGGGACTCTCACTCAAATTTTTGTAAAATGCATGGTAGCTTTTCTGTTTTTTAAATGTTAAATCCCACTAAACTTGCAGGTAATTTTGGAAGTGGCTCCTCAAAGCTTGTATAATGAAATGTTTGCAAAAGTTTTCAGAAACTCGTTGTTTGAGCTGGCATCACATCATTGTGCAAACTTTGTTGTTCAAGCATTAGTTTCACATGCAAGAGATCAAGATCAAGTAAGTTTTCTATGCAATTGAACATTTTAGGCCTTTACTAAATTATGCACTTTATGCCTCTTGCAAATTATGAAAATGTCATATGGGTTTTATACACACATACACGCACATAAATATAAAGTTACCTTCAACTAGTTATATGAGTTCTACTACTACTTGCCAAACAAGGGTGATTTGAATTTTTATAAAGTGTTATCCTTTTTCTCCTTTTCTACTAGATGGCGTTGATTTGGGAGGAGCTTGGTGGAAAATTTAGGGAACTTCTAGAAATGGGGAGGCCAGGAGTTATTGCTGCCGTTATTGCTGCAAGTCAAAGGATCCATTCCCATGAGCATAAAGTATTTTATATACACCCTTTATTTCATGTTTGCTATTATGCATGACTTTTTAAAATTCTGAAATAGTTCAACTTGGAAATTCTGTCGAAATATATTTTGCTCAGAATGAACCTTTGCACTCGGAGTAAGCTTAACACATCCTAACTATGGTTAAATTTCTTTTATTTTTTTGGCAGTGTTGTGAGGCTCTTGCTGCTGCATTATCTTCAACGAATGAATCTCCAAGATGCATAGTTCCGCGAATATTGTTTCTTGATAGTTACTTTAGCAGTGGAGATAAGTCAAATTGGAACTGGCCAAACGGCTTTAGGATGCATGTGATTGGTTCTCTAATTCTTCAGGCAGTTTTTAGATTTCCAAGTGTATGATGCCCTTTTGCATTAATCTTTTATTTCCTCACTTTCTGTTTTTTCTTTTATTACTTGATTTACCTTTGCAATTAGTTGCTATAAATATGACACTTCTGTAATTGAGGTTATTTTCTTGACCTTAGTTGTTAGAGCTTGAATTAGCTATATTATGGTGTCTTCGGTTTGTTAGTTATGCTGTTTCTTTTGTTGAAAATGCCCGATCTTTTGTTTTTGTAACCCAGGAATTTATACAGCCATATGTTACTAGTATTACATCCATGGAAGCTGACCATGTCTTTGAAGCAGCAAAAGATGCAGGGGGAGCACGTGTTATTGAAGCTTTTCTAGGTTCAAAAGTTTCTGCAAAACAAAAACACAGATTAGTTCTGAAGTATGTCATTTTATTTCATTACGTTCTTATTTATGCTTGTTCATAAGGAATTCTTTTTGAATATCACCACCTCCTTCTGGAATTCAATGTGGAATTAAGCAATTCTGATTTGAGTTTGCTGTTGCGTGCACTTACAATGTTTTGTTTTATATTGATTACTCTGAAGGCTACGAGGACACTTTGGAGAGCTTTCGATGCACTCGTCTGGTTCATTTACTGTAGAAAGGTGCTTTACTGCTGGTAGCTCGTCACTAAGAGAGACCATTGCTTCTGAGTTAATAGCTGTGAGATCTGACCTTTCCAAGACAAAGCAGGGCCCTCATCTGATTAGGAAACTAGACATTGATGGGTGAGATATTACACAATGTGTACTATTTTTTCACCATGATGTTTTTACATGTTTTTTTCTTGGATAAATTGTGTTTCTTCTCTTGACATAAATCATTGAAAGTACTTTTTACCTTGGATATAATATCTAGCTCTGTTTGTAAATTCCATTCTGTATGGTTCACTGAATATAATGCTTAGCTCTGTGTGTGAGTTGAGCTTTTATGGTACATTGTTTTTTCAATCTTTTAATGTTGTTGTCTTTGCATTCTTGCAACAGATTTGCTGCCCAGCCTGATCAGTGGAGGTTGAAACAAAGCTCGAAGCAATTAACTTACAAAGAATTTTATGCAACGTTTGGCTCTAGTGATACCAAATCATCCAAAAAGGGCGGTTCCTTCCTTGCTGATTCTTCCAAGCAGACATCAAATTCCAAAGAAATAAAAAACATGAGGAAAGAAATTGATAATTCCCTTGATTATGGTGAGTTATCAGTAGGCATGTCAGGTATGAAGCGTCACTCAGAGAAAGCAGAACAGAAAAGTGAGAAATATCCCAAACATGCCATGGCTGATGATATCTCAAGAGGGAAAAAGAAGAAGAAAAATAAAACTATTCAAGTTTCTTTTGAGACTACAGTGACATCTAGAAAAGGAGCAGAAAGTGCAGCCAAACCATTCCTATCTACTGATAAAACAGTAAAGAAACGGCACAGAAAGGATAAGCCATCAAAGTCTTCCAAAAAGTTAAAAGCATGAAGATTTCCCTTAAGTTCACAAGGACTGGCTTGAGCTGCATAAACCTGCGACAGTGGCCAAGTTGGAGAGTTTTATTTAGCCGCAAAAGGTACTTGGTTTATTATTCCATTGTGTTCTACTCAAGTACGTTGAACTGAGGGGAGCATTCAAGGGAGTTGAAATTTTGTTTTTGTTTCAAGTATAGGAATCCTTTCTAACATGCTAGATGGAAAATTTATTATTCCAGACATTCATAATTTATACATTAACATTCAACTACAAAACTAGAACAGTTTTGTGGTAGCTCAAACTGTTAATGCATTATATAGTGCAATATGTGTTGCTACGATCTGAAATTACTGGACATCAAGAAACAGTAATGAATAAAAAAGAAAAAGCATTGAATGCTGTGAAAGTGCTACTTTCTGCTGTTTTTCTAGCTCATCTTCAATGGATAGCTGAACCTGGCATAAGAACATATTATCGAAGTCAATTTCCAGAGAGAGGCTGCTGAATGTTGAAAGACATGAAACCCTAGGCCTGCGAGGGATTCTTCTGAAGCTTGAACCTACCTGCTTAAAAGGATGCTTCTTGTGTGTATGCAGATCCTTGAAAGCTTGAGAAGATGATACCTGTGCTATTGAATGACCCTCGGCTTGAGCTCTTTTAAGCCAGGTAGACAAAATCACTGAAAGCATAAGAACAAGAGCAGCTAATGCTATTGAGTATGCTTTTATTGTTAGTTTATGCTGACCAACTGCAAATTGCTTGTTGTTTCGTGAGTAAAAACTAAAAAAGTGCTTGGAATCTGATGTATTGATGAAAATGAAGATGGGTTTGTGGTTTCACTTATGATTTTGTTCCTTATAATCTTGAAAAATCTGATATACGGATCTGAAACCAGTAGGATCATGTGCTTTAAGTTGGGACTGTTTACCAAGTTGGCAACTCTCTGGCTGTAAGCTTTCTTAAGAAATAATATTTTGGAGAGACACGGAATCAGGAACGTAATACGACAGCCGGTTTTTAAGACTCCAATTTGAAACTCTCGCTATCAGCATGAACATGAACATGATCTTTGTAAAGTCAAAAATTGCTTTCTCCTATGAAAGACTGAGCAGCTTTCCTGCCTGCTTCATAGCTCTTATGGTCTCTCTTTTGATCCAGCCCATAAGTCCGTACGAACTCTTTTGTGGCGCGGCCTCTTTAACCCATCTAATTATGAGGGGAAACCAAATAGAGTTTTCTAAAATTACCCTAGAGTAGAGGAAACCTTCTCCAAAGTCGTAAAAGAAAAGAAGTAAGGGGAGCCTAATAATGTCTTTTCGCACAAACGATACTTTTTGCATAATAACATCCATGTCACTATGATTATGTTTTCACAAACATTTATATAGTTGTTTCAATTGTAGAAAATAGGTCCCTAATTCCTATCAAAATGACACTTGAACCCTTTGATCAAATCAATATTATAAATGTAGTTTAGTCCTTGCACCCGCTAGTCGGGGACTTATATGATACAAATGAACAAACTATCTTCTTATTTGTAAAACGGTTGTTTACAGGACCCGAATATTATTATCCCCAATACTATAAATATGAATTTTAATTAATTAAAAAATATACCATTAACGAGTCGATCTCCAAAGCCTACACTTTTAACGAGCTTGGTCCGGGGCCGTTCGAAGCTTCTCTAATGCCCCTGCGTTATGTCTTCTCTTGATATCGAGCCCCATTAAACCCCAATTCACTCGTCTCCAGGTAAGCTTACGTTTATCCCTTTTATCATCTCCTTTCCGGACCCCCCCCTTTTTTAATTTCCTTATTTGATGATTTGTGATGGGTTTTCGTTTGTTGTTAGAGATGGATCTCTGTATTTGTTGTTGTTGTTTGTATTTTTAACTTTTTTTTTCTATCGTTTGTTATTGTTAGATCATCAGTAGTTTGGACTTTGACTTGATTGCTATGTTTGATCATCAAATTAAATCGAGCTGTGCCCAGAACAAGTGGGTTTGGATAGATGGGTGTTCTTGTAAAAGTAAATTCTTTTTAATGAATAATGAATTGATGGTGCGAAAATTTTTTTTTGTTAATTTTATGGAATTCATTTATTGCTGGGAAATAAATACAAAGATGAGTTTTTGTTGTACAAATGAGTTTTTCCTTTTGTTTATTATGGATTTGTTACTAAAAAATGAAAAAAAAACCATAATTGTTTAGGATATTTCGGATTTACTTAGGACATGGTTTATTTGTATGTTGCAAATGCTTGTAATTGGAAGAGAAAAAAATGGATGTTTATGAAATGGGAACATTGTAACACAAGTAAAGATGAACCTGAATTAGTATTTTGGTCTTTCATGATCAACTGCTGATCGTTGGACTCCTTGATTTCTTGATGAAATACGATGCCCTTGGTTGTGTGGTCAACCCGCATTGCACACATTTAAGTATCTAGATTTGGGCGTGCATTGTAGAGGTTGTTTAAAATTTAGAGTGCTATATAAATCTTGTTGTAACCTTCAGATATGTGCACTCTTGACGGCTGTTTTGCTTTATATTCTTCTACGTGGAAAACAAACACTAATATTATGGTATATGGTTTAATAATATCAATATCTGAACATACATGGGCATATCCAATTCTCTTGTATAGATTTTTAAGAGTCGTCTTATTCAGCACCCAATTTTTACGACAACCATGTCCATGTCCCTGTCCACAGTTTATAATGTTTAAGTTGTTACATTAACAAACATGATAAAATTGCCATTCATTCAAGTTCAGTTAGTTTTTGTTCGCTGTCCATTTGGCTGTGCCTCTTTTATTAACCAGCAAGTGTCTAATTTATTAACTTTCTGTTGTATATTTCTATGGGTCAGTAGGTTAGTAATTTTGGAGGTTATCGCAACAAAGGAACAAGAAAGGCTTTAAATTTAATTTAGCTGTGGGATGGCAGAGAAAGCTTGTGTCAAGCGCCTTCAGAAGGAATATAGAGCTCTCTGTAAAGTATGAATGCATTCCTTCTTGGAGTTCTGTATAGTAACAGTTCATGATCTTCTTTTTTTCATTGTCGTGGAAAGTTGTTCTGTTGTAACCGCCAATGATCACTTTTTACCCTTGAACTTGCAGGAACCAGTTTCCCATGTTGTTGCACGTCCTTCCCCAAACGACATTCTCGAATGGCGTAAGAATTCTAAATTTCTTCTTTTTTACTGTCTAGATTGGCTTTATAGTTATCCAGTGGAAACAGTTTATGCAACATGTCTGAGGATTAATTATATTCTTTATTTTTTTTTTCCATCATGCACATGTCACTGGTTATGTCTGAATAATGTTACAATCATAGCCTGAATAGAACTTGAATTTCAAGTGCACACTCACCAGTTAAGAGTTCCAGATTTGGTTTTAAAGGATTAGGAATCAACTAAGAAAGTAGATATACAGTTTAATTGAGGGCTAACAGTTGTTTCTGAATTTTAAATAAATTTGTACCTCATGTTTAAGAGGGCTCGTGTCTTAATATTGTAATAACGTGTGATTTTGATGACCAGAGTTTTGATCAGTAGTTCTTAATATATTATTTTAGTCTTTTATTAGTAGAAAGGGGACTGAGGTGGCATCTTTCAATGTGATTTTCCATTTCTCTTGCATGACTCTGCTGCGTTTTCTTCTTTTTTCTTCCTTTTTTTAGCTGGTCCCATCTACTTCGTGTTCTTGGTTTATTGGGATGTGCCTACCACTTGTCTAATTCTTGAGCTTTTGATATTTTAGATTATGTCTTGGAAGGAAGTGATGGGACAGCTTTTGCAGGTTAGTTATTTTTGTTTGAATTTGACTTTCTTTTATAATTGTACTCTCTCATTCTACTCTTCAAGACCATTTTAATAATTTTAACACTGTAATTCTTGTGCTAATCAAAATAAGGTGGATACTACTACGGAAAGATCAAGTTTCCTCCCGAGTATCCATATAAACCTCCCGGAATCTTGTATGTGCACAGCTGTTACTAAGCTTTTTCTCCCCTTTAATCAAAATTTCATTTATTACTGGAATATCTTTTTACTTCCTTGTAGGATGATCACTCCCAATGGACGATTCATGACACAGAAGAAACTCTGCTTATCCATGAGTGACTGTAAGTATATTGGACTATAATTCATGTAAAAATGTTTGGCGATCTCTGATATATTAGTTTATGTTACTTTGATCTTCTCATTGTGCAGTTCATCCCGAAAGTTGGAATCCTATGTGGTCTGTATCAAGGTAAGACAATTTCAACTTGTAGTGTAAGTTTTTGTTGTTGTCTTTTTCTTTTTCCTAGATGCTTTTTTTCTGGCTGTGTAGAAAGTCTTAGTGATAAACAAATTGCACGTAACCTTTTCTTTATTATGCTGCTTTTTTTTAAAAAAAAAAAATCTGATAAGCAACATTATTTTCTCACATGCAAGTCCTTATGATAAACTAAACAGTTAATATATAGCTTCTGGGTCAGTCCTTTATACTAACTTCCTTTGTGTTCTGGAATGCAGCATTCTTACAGGGCTTTTGTCTTTCATGGTGAGTTCATTGTGGCTTTCTCTTTTTTTTTTTTTAATTTTTTTATCTAGGGTGTTTCCATACGAAATTACATCCCTCTTTTTGCACTTTCTTTTCTCATTTTTTTTGGGTTGCCTGCTAAGATTTGAATCTGTTTCTTCTGAAAACAGAAATCTTTTGGAGTTCTGTTTTAGTAAATTGGAGCCTAAGCTGCTATATTTTAATTGGAGACTACTACACAAGTTCCTTGCCTAAGAACTTTTTCTGTTTTTCTTCATTTCAAGCATATATAATATTTTTATCGGATTCTATAAAGCTTCTTTTTGCAAGAATGCTTTGTTAATCTATTTATTTATCTTTTATGCAGATGGACACCAGTCCCACCACTGGCAGTGTCAACACTTCTGCAGAGGAGAAGCGACGTTTGGCAAAGTCATCTCTTGCTTTCAATTGTAAGAAGTAAGTGTGTTGCACTGAGGATTTGGTCTTTTTCCTTTCTGGTTTGGAGGGCTGGGACTGTTAGTTATTTTTCTCCAATTATTTCCACCTGTGATTGTTAATTGAGTTCCATCTATTATATGCAACTTACTTTGAATTTCTAATCTTTAATGTGATGTTCTCTTTTCCTGACAGCCCTGCATTCAGGAAATTATTTCCTGAGTATGTGGAGAAATATAATGAGCAGCAGCTCTCTGAGCAGCGTGTTTCAGAGCAGCTGTCAGCAGAGTCAACTTGTGAAGATGATTCCAGACTGAAGACCAAAAAAGTTGGTAATGTGGGAGAGGACATGAAAACTGTAGATTTCCGGAAGGATGGTGGAGGAAACAGGAAACCGCCATTACCAACCTGGGTGATGCTGCTGCTTGTTTCTATCTTTGGCATTGTAATGACATTGCCGCTGCTTCAGCTTTGATGACCTCAAATTTGAATGTCTATAGTGAGTAGTGGACATACAAGCTTTTGCTAGTCTAAGAAAATCCTTTGTGCTCCTTATCTTTGTGGCGTACTTTAAAGATAATCTTGTATAGGGGTTTCTGCCAATGGGAAATCATTGGATTTCAAGGCTATTGTTTCTTCTTTTATGTTGATGTTAGTAGGTAGTCAATGTCCAAACATTACATTACAGTTTGCTTATGTTATGTGATCCTATTTTTGCAAGTTTCTTTTCGTATGCGGATTGCTTCTTGTAATCTCTCTCTCGCTCTCTTCGATGTTAGAATTCTGGTTTTAGAACGTGAAGATTATATAGTTGGTTTAGTTGTGAGCATAGAAGAGTTAAGCAGATGCTTGGTTTCGGTGGCTGCCAACGAAGGCCTGTGAGATACAGAATCGATGGCGGTAACTGCTCCATTCTGGCTAAGATGTGATGAAATTGCAAAGATATCAGTTTTGTGTATGACATTGAGATGAGCTAAATATGTTTTTTTGCGGGTGATTTTGAGTTGCAAAGATATCTGTATACATTCATCCTTGACATGATTCTGTGCAAAAAGATTGGAATTCCTTTCTGGTAATTTTTTTTTTTTTGAATTATTTGTTAACTAGAAGTTATCCTTTTCCCTTCTTTCTTTTCCTCAGAAATTGAAAAGAAAAGAAAGAGCAGTTTCATCATCCCAAACATTGTTTGTCTAGTTGGAGATGCAGGAATTACCAACAAAATCACTAAATTGTGCTCACAATTCCCTTCAACATTCAAAAAAAGACAACCTCACTCAAAGTGCGCCAAACATGCGCCGGATATGCAGCAAGAATTCACTCCTCCAATCCTCACAACATCATGATACTTTTTATTTCTTTTTGCTGACACAATGATACAAATTATAATAATAATAATGATACTCTGTCTTCTCATTCAGCATTGTTTAATCCATTTTGATTACAATTTTTCTTTTTAATTCCTCTGATGTCTTTCCAACATCTTTTAAGTTGAAGTCTCTACCTAACCATAAAATTTGGGGGTTGAATGATCAAGTTTGATTTAAAAGGCAAGACATCATGATTATATTTCATTTTATCTTTATTCTTTTCTTCCACTTCTGTTATCTCTTCTCTAGATTTCTGCTGATTTTGATTATCAGTTCTAGTATGTTTCCAACTTCACCTAACAATTAACCACACTTTCATTTCCAGACATAGTGCAAGTAAAAGCTTTTACACTACCATGCCAACTGCCAAAAGGGTTTCTACTTCTATAATTTGTAGATTGGAATTTGATAGAGTTTCAGTTTGGTAGTCGGACTTTAGCTTATTTGCTCTTGTAGATGGTACCTTTGAGATGTTTAAAACTTAGTACATTTGCTTTTCATTTCAGAGGCTTTCTGTATACAAAAGAAGCGACTGAAGTGTTTCACATGTTTAGGTCTTTTAATATCATCAGTTGTCCATATTCTTACAACTTAAGCAACTAAATTCTCAAGATAATGAATGAAAGGTTTGGTGATGATTGTAAAAATGAAGGAATGCCTTACCTCTTTGGTTTCATTTTCCTTTTCCTGATTTTTTTTTCTTCGTGGATTGGTTTAGTTTATGATTAAGTTTTATAGTTTTCAGGCAATGATGAACCCTTCGATGCATCTAAACTACGAGGGAAGTGATTATGGTGTCCATGACTTAGATCCTCGGGTGGATTTCTCACAGGTAAACAGTCTGCTCTACTTTCATTTCTGTTGAATTTCCTCTAAATCAATTTTCTTTTAGTTTCAGTTACGTTACAGTTTGAATCTGTAAATATGAACGTGCCGTCTGTGTGACAAAATACTCGGACTTGGATATTTCAGCATTATTGCATGTCCTTAACATTTATGTTGCACTCTTCATGTCTTTCGTTGAGAAATCAGAAAAACGTCATCGATTCTCTTCTACTGGTTCTGTGAAGTTACAATATTAATGTCGTTGGTTTGATCAGTTTTTGGAAGCAGCAGGTAAACATGCAAGTGAAGTGAATTTTCAGGCCTCGTCAACATATTCAGAAGAAACTGGAAAAGTGAAATTAGGAAAATAAGTCACGAAAAAGTCTCTATTCTCATGGTTGAAAGCAAAGAAAAAGAGCAAGCCTAGCATGGAACCTGCAAATATTTCTAACATTTCAAAGCCAAAGAAGGGTCATGTTTCTGGTCCAATATATGGTAGTTTCAGGAGAGAAGACACAAGGCAGCGGCGTCCAACATCCGGGCCAATTGCCAATTTTTTCAATCCCAACAGGAAAGTGGATAATGAGATTCCTTATCTGTGCCTCGATCAACTTAACATCCTATATGTGTCTTATGGACCTGTTTATTTGGTGACTTAATTTGTCTGAGACAAAGGCTATCAAAATGGGGATTCTGCATTTTCTCAGCAGAGTCTACTTTGGTCCGTGGAAAAAGCATTTGCACTGGGATTTTCTGATAGAAAAGGGCTTGAAAATTGAAGCTGTACCCATCTTTGTTTGTGAATCAACAAGTAGTTCTTATTTCCTTCGATAAATTTCCAAGAGTATGTATGTGACTGTTGTGCTTCTGTTTAATTTTGAAAGCATAATAATCAAAGCATTCGGTACACGCCCATTTTATTGAACAGCTAACGATTCTTGTTCCACAACAGTTCTTATTCAGCCTGGTCTTTAAGAAATTCCTCCCAATTTCCAGTCAAAAGGAATACAGGAAAAATCAAAGAACAAGAAAAAGAATGAGGAATAAAATCAAAAGGAAAGTTTCCTGCTTGAGTTTTACCAGGCAATAACTTGAATAATGAAGCTAGACTAGTTGAGACAAAAAGTGTAAACAAGTTACTTTCTTCCTCTGTTACAGATGCTACCATGCTCAAGATGTCATCGCAAATCAAATTTGCAAGGCTTTTAACCTATTTCAGCGACAGAAAAGTTTAAGAAAAATGAAATTCATTCTTGGGATCTACGAAATTTTCCAGAAAATTGGAATTAATCAGTATCTTAAGGGATCCGTCCTTGGGATTTATGCTCATTCAGATGCAACATTTGTATGTGCAGATTTATAGGCCTAGTGCACATTTACAGCAAGTAATCCTTAATCAAATCCACATAACCTGCAAGTAAAATCATATAGCTTGACGAGGAACTCAAATTTTGGGCAACTTGCATATTGCTTTGCTCTTTAAAACAAGAATCTTACGAAATGCTTCCGTGAGCTTTTTCTCCTTACAAACAATCAATATCCAGCTCTCCATGGAGCAGCTCTCCAGGATTACAGAATTCGTGATTTTTATGACAACGTTTCTGTTGACAGTCGTCAAGCAATTGAGCAAATACACGCCGAGATACTATCCTATCTTCAGGCAACTGAATCTGCTATTAATTTGACATCTATACTCTCCTGACTTGTTCAACATCACAAGAACTACTAGGACTACTAGGACTTACCCTCTTCTCCCTACTCAAAAGCCTCTTCAATGATCTCAATCTTGTTGTCACAGGCGACTTTGATTCCTCCTCAGGATAATTAGTTGGAGATAATGCTGACAAATGCTCACTCATACTTACTGGAATATCAATCACCAACTCTGGAGAAGATGATTGGAAAGAAGAAGTTGTTCCCTGTTCTAAAGAAGCTCCTCCCGTGCTAACTTGAGTCTCATTTCCCCAAAACAATATATTGGTTGGAAAATTTGGAGATTCTGTCGATAACCCAGATACCAAATTTTCTTCTGAATTCTGAATATCAATTTCCTCTGCAGATTCACTAGCAGCCATGGAGTCCGAGCGTTGAAGATCAACTGGATTCCGACAAAGTGGACAAGTGGAATGAGATTGGAACCACATATCAATGCAATCAACGTGAAAACCATGGTTACATTGAGGCAACAGTCTAGCTTTTTCTCCCTGAACAAGCTCAGACAAACAAACTGCACATTCCAGTCCATCTTTGAACTCCTGTGGATTGAAGGTAACCACAGGAATGGACTTGAGGATAGCAGGATTGAGCCCCAAACGTAAAGTGAAAGCTTCGCCTGAAGCAAAGTTAAGATGGCGACGGCGGCGACGCGGAGGAGGTACAGATGCTTGTTCAATGCGCCACCAGAACCATTTAGCGTAGAGGTGGAGAAACAGAACAAAGACTACAACAACAAAGAGTACAATGATTGTTATCACCATTATCCTCCCAGTTATCTTCAAAGAAGCTGAGCTGTTGAAGGCATGATCACCAGAGCCATCCATGTTCCGGCGTAGAAACAAAACAGACCCAGATGAGGATTCTGCGTTGCAGTCTGATTAATGAAGAATGAGAAGCTGGACCTGCTCTAGTTCTCGAGGGGGAAGAGATTATTAGCTACTGGGAAATGGAGAGAGAGGAGATTTAAAGAAGAAGAAATATTCAGCAACCTTAGAGGGAATGAAAATTCCGCAGAGACGGAACTGTCTTGGGGAGGAAGGAGAGAAGAAGATGACAGTATTTTGGTCCAAGATGGTGTAGAATGTGATTATTTTATATGAAGATGACAGTATTTTGACTTGTCTTATGGCTGCGGCGTAGGATAAGGGGGTGGGTTGCTCTTTTTTTTCTTGGAATTTTCTATTTATATTATGTGTATTTGAATTCTCATTTACAAATAAATATGATGTTGAGCATCAAGAGGGAATGGGATGGCTGTATTAAAGACCAAAACTAGCATCATAACTCTTGTACAAGTAATCAAGGAATCTTATATTTAATTAATCATATCATTGACATTGAATTGCATTTAAGAATTTCAACTATTTTCTCAATACAATCTACCCTCAACAACATGTATTATTTTTCATCTCGACACAATGAACTTAAATGATCAACACACTTAAGTAATTTATTTTTCAATAATATTAAATTTCATAAGAAGTAAATTTTAAAAATTCATTTAAATTTAAAAAAATTTGTGATCGCCCTTACACTATCTACTCATGTCATTTCTTGTAAGTTATAATTTTGAATATAACATATGCCTTCACTGTCACAAATCTAAAATTTAAAATCCAAAGAAGAAGTTGACATATTATAATACCATTTCATTGTTACTTAGCACATACACTAATTCCATTATTTGTTGTTATTTTGCAAAATTCAAAGGCAAACAGAGAATTACTTATAATCAACTTGCAAGCAATCAATCACATCTATAATTTGACCGTGTCAAATTCTGACCTAATTGGCAAAGTCTAGTTGCCAAACAAAACCATCCCATTTTTACATACATTAAGAAGATTGACCAAAATTTTGCCTCGTTGACTAGAAAATAAGACATTAAATGTATGCAGACTTGTAAAAATCCAAGTCATACCTTTGAAAAGTTCTTCAAACTGCATGTAAATGTTGGCCACAAATAAATCAACACTAGTGATTCCATTTCCCTTCTTCATTTCAATCCTAAAATGGGTAATTAAGGAAATGAAAATCTTTAATTAAGACAAGATTAATCACTAAAAAGAATAGATTATGATAGGAGTGGGGCCGTGGCCTAACATATTTTCACATGGGGTTGTGTTAATTGAACTCAAATCTCGAGAGGATCCTTAATTAGCAGCCGATAACATCGGTGATATGTCTACCTACTTTCTATGTTGCAGTCCATAATTTTTGACTTTATTTCACTTTTACTTTTGGTTTGATTTGGTGGGTGAATGAGTGAGCGAGCGAGCGAGTGGCTTTTAATCCTTTATTTAGATTCTTAACTTGTCAGAATCATGTGCCAATTATCTTTCACTCGTGAAGTTGTAATATATTATGTGAAAGTAATACTATTTGTTCATGTTGGAGTTGGGTGGGCTGTCTTTGACAAAACTGTTCAATTATTCAGTCTAGTCTATATAAAGATGCAACTGCTAGAAATTATGGTTGCCTTCGAATTAAACAACTACTTCAAATATTTGTATTCTTTCATGATCACTTTACAAAATTAGAATGAGATAAATTTCTTTCTTTTAAAAGAGAAAGTAGAGTTTACATTGTGATTCAAGGGGTTCTTTCTAATTGTGTGATTGATTTCTAGGTTTATGATTTTATTTTAAAGGTAAGTAATTCGAATTTAATTATTTTGTCATTTCATAAATTAAAAATTTATATACTTGGTCAGACATAATGATTTTAATAGTAACAATCAATCTTATTTTGAAAGCCTAAATGATCATTTAATCAATTTTTTTTTTTTTTTTGTCAAATTAACTGGATCAATGAGATAGAGAGATGATTTATATAAATAGCATGTTCTAAACTTTTGAAGTCATACGAATAGAAGTCACCATCCATTATGAGGCCCTAATTACTATCATTCATAGAAGCCCAGTCCACTAAGAATGGTGGACCGTTTGGGCTTTGATTTTTTGTGGCGGCATTCATTAATTACCGTTTATCCAGCTCCTGCAGATATTACACAAGGAGGGGAGAAGATCTTCCTGTGATTTTTGTGGCTCTCTGAATTCTCTCCCTCGCAATCCCAAGAATACTGCGTCTGAATTTTTCTTTTTCTACAGTAGCTCAGTTTCTCTGTTTTGCTCTTTGAACATTCATGATATTTTCTGCACAATTTTAAGCATTCTTTTAGTGAAACTGAGTGTGCAGAGTTTGCTTTGGTTTTGGATTTGATTTCTTCGTCTTGTTGCCTGAATGAGCTCCTATCCATGCCTTTATTAGGTACCCTCTTCTTCTTGTTTTATTTGAAGCTTTTCACGTTCAGTTTTTGTGCTTTCTCAGGGTTTAGAATCATCAATACATGCTAAAATTTTATTACACGTGTGCTTCATAGCTTTTGCAAGCAATATTTTCAGTAAATTAAGTAATTGGTTGTTAAAGTTTTCATTTTTTTTTTAAATCTCTTTTTCTTAATCATATGCATGCCCTTTAGTTTTCAGCTTTTGTTGGTGAAGATTATGGTCATAATATAATGAATTCTTAGTTTGTAGTTGTTAAAGTTTTTGTCTTGGTTCTTTTGAATAGATTGTTTTGATGAATATTTGTGGTTGTGGTTTATGTTGTTTGTTGCGTTTACAAAAGTAGTTAACTAGTAGTTTAACAGATTATAGTTTTGTACTTGAATATGTTAACAGATATTGCTACTGCTCAGCCTGCCTTGCAAAATCATCTGGGTCCACTTAGGGCTCAAAATATTACTCATGCTAAAGTTTTATCGAGTAAATTTATATTAGGAGATGATAAGAGGTTGTGTTTTGTGTCGAAATCGTTGCAATTCACTAATAAAGCAAATGTCAATTTTGGACATCTGGAGACACGAAGAGGCCAACTTTTGATCACTGGTGTTGCTATCGTTGAACCTGATTGTCTGGTTCAAAAGGAAGATCGGGCAAAGAATGTGCTACTGCATGTGGATTCAAGTCTTCCGAAAATTCAGTTTGAGTCATCTGATGGAGAGACTAAAGAAGTTGATGAGAGAGAAAAGTTGAGACGGATGAGAATTTCTAAAGCAAATAAAGGGAACACGCCATGGAATAAAGGAAGGAAACACAGCGCCGGTAACCAAATGCTCACAACATTTAGATTGACATTTTTTTCTTATTTTTGTGTAATGATAATTCATTTGTGTTCAGAAACCCTCCAGCGAATCAGAGAGAGAACAAGGCTTGCGATGCAGAATCCTAAGGTGATGTCATGTAAGAATAACTTTAAGTTTTCTCTTCATGTGCCCTTCAAATGGTTAGAATGAAATCAGCCCAGCCGTTTTCAATGTTTAGGCCATGACATTTGTAGCAATCCTGTTTCATAATTAGACACTAATGGTTCAACATTGCAATTGCTGCTTCCAACTAGTGCACTAGTTACACATTTTCTGTTTGAATTGCAAACTCTTATATCTCCACACCCTTAGAATGACCAGTTTCAGTTGTATGTAATCTTGCTACAGGAACTAATTCTTGGAGTTGTTTTCAGGTCTCACCATAATGGCTAATGTTTGACTCCAAACTTCATTCACTAATATAATATTCTAAAGAAATTTTTCCTTGGTTTGATTTTGAGTTAATAATTGGGAAATTTTTTCTTTGGCTTGCCTTTGAGTTAATAAGACGAGCTAACTTTAAAAGAAATTTTTTCCCATGCAAATGCTGTTGCAGATTGAGATGTACTTGTTCTTCTGTCTTCGTTGACCATTTTGGACATAATATGGTCAAGCAAATCCAAAGGATAAATATCAATGTGATGTAATTGTGATATGGCTGACAGATAATGTAAATGATTATATAAAAGTGAAAAGGCATCCTTGATTTCATGTCATATATATGTAATTGATTCTGATTGCATAATTGTAATATATGTGTGTCAAAACATCTTTCCAAACTTAGGTGAGTTTTAGATTAGAAGAGGTGTTCTCACAATTTATTTTTGCTATACAGGTCAAAATGAAGTTGCTTAATCTTGGACATGCTCAAAGGTGGGTAGTAATTACCGTCTTACTTTATTAATGCTGGACTTTTGAGTACTCTGATATAAGTTAAACATCTGCTTGTACTTCGGTTTTCAAAGAGTGTGATTCAAGTTCTGTAATTTTGAACTTTGATTTTTTACTTTTTTTTTTCACACCTCTGAACAAATATGCTCCCCTCTTCCAAATGATTTTACAGTGAAGAGACCAGGAAGAAAATTGGGGTTGGAGTACGAATGGGGTGGGAAAAGCGTCGGGAGAAGCTGATGGTGCAGGAAAATTGCTACTTCGAGTGGCAGAATTTGATTGCAGAAGTTTCTAGGAAGGGCCTTGCTGGTGAGGAAGAATTGCAATGGGATTCTTACAACATCTTGGAAGAACAGCTTAAGCAGGAGTGGTTGGAGAGTGTTGAACAAAGGAAAACAATGCCTAGGCCAAAAGGTAGCAAGAGAGGGCCAAAATCCCCTGAACAAAGAAGGAAGATTGCAGAAGCAATCGCTGCCAAATGGGCTGATCCTGTAAGTGGTTATGGTAACAGTTTGCAGTTAAAGAAATAATCAAAAAGTAATTAAAAGGAATTCACTGATATATTATTGAAGAATGAGAAAGATGAACATGCTTTTGTCTGCCCTAGACCTATCTGGAAAATCTGGCTTTGGGGGTACGTTATTATTCAAAGTTGAAGTTGGCTCTGAACATGACAATTATGTTTAATGGTCAAAGGTGAAGCAAACCATTTTCGCGGTTTACTTGTCCAACATTGTCCTATCTGGGAATGATGGTGCAAACGACATTTTCATCAAATATCTGTATTAGGTTTTGAACATGATAAATATGATTTATGCACTCTGGTAGTCTGCTTTAAACCTAACTGAAATTTCCTTTTAATGCCAAATTTATGTTTGTGGTTATTCAGAACACAAAACAAGCATCTAATTTTGTGGCTGGGTAAATTTTTTTTTTCTTTTGATCTTCTGATAAATTTTTTTCTTCCCAGGAATACCGCGAACGGGTTTGTGCTGGCCTGTCTAAATATCATGGCACAACAGTTGGAGCTGAAAGAAAGCCAAAGAGAAAGTCGAGCAGCACTACACAGTCCACAAAACGAACACCCACAAAAAAAGAGACTGATACAGGCAGGCCTCTAGAGAGTGAGCCAAAGAGCCAAATTGAGAGGTTGAGATTGCGGAGAAATAATACACCCATGTATAAAGATCCTTCTGCAGGTTCCAAGCTTGAGATGATAAGGAACATCAGAGCACAAAGAGCAGCTGCAGAAGCTAAGAAAACCAAAGCCATTGAACGAGCAAGGTTAGTTCATTGATGTGTGCCTGTACATATGCTGAACTCGAATGGAACTTTGAATATGAGCAAAAATAATAACTAAAACCAGTGGCATGCATAATTGTTGCTTTAAGCGGTTTGGATGGTTTGACCCCTTTACTCTGAATAGGGGAAAAAGGTTATTGTAACTCAAATGCAAGTTATGATGCTCTGTACTATCTGAAGCTTCTGAGCTATATTTCTTTTGATCAATAATGCTTAGATTGTATGACCTTCTGCAGGCTGTTAATTGCTGAAGCTGAGAAGGCTGCAAAAGCCCTTGAGGTTGCTGCAGGGAAGAGCCCTATTGCTCGAGCTTCTCTCATTGAAACCAGAAAGCTTATAGCTGAAGCAATTCAATTGATTGAATCCATAGAAACTGGGCACATCACATCCAATGATGAATATGGTGGTTCCCCTTCTTTAATCTTGGATGAATTGGTTAGTCTGGACGAGAAGGAAACAGCAGAAACGGGAAATGGAGGTTTGAACCAACTAGAATATATAAGAGTAAATGGAAACCAAACACTAGCTCCTGCTAAAGATGAGGATTTCAACTTTGCTACTTTCACAGTGCCGGGTAAACTAAATGGTGAGGAACTTCTTACAAACTCAAATGGATATGCTTTGCAGACGCACAACTTGGAGAGCCTAATAGCACAACCGGCTTCAGCAAAGCTACTTGCATATTCAAACCCATATGGAAATGGTAAATTTGAAAAGAATTCTCAACCAAATGGATCAAAAGTCAAGAACATGGAAGAGAAGAAATTCTCTAAGCCAGACGCTGTAACTAAAAAATGGGTACGCGGAAGGCTTGTCGAAGTGACAGAAGGAGCATAATATTGTATCTCTGTTCATAGAACTTCATGAACTTGAATGCTCAGTTTTCATCTCAGCTTCCAGAGCAAACTAAACATGTTGGCAGCTGTTTTGACCACTGCAATCTTAGATCATTTAACTTTATTCATGTAATATTCTGTAACTGCTAGAGCTTTTGGTTAATACTGCCATACTTTGCTTCATTGATGCTGCTTGTAAGCCATTGTTGTGTCTGATACTCTTAATTCCATATTTAGACTAGTTACTATTTCGAAATCTAGTGGGACGTGTAAGTAATATGCAAGAATTCGGAGACACAGATGTCATTATCCCATGTATCCAGGGGTAATGATATGGTACAGGCGAATACAAGCCGGCAGATCCACGTGGGTGGTCAGAATTAGCCGGGCCGAATCTGGGTTGGTTGGGCCGGTAAGGGGTCATTATCGATCCATCGACTGATGTCCTCGCATGCTTGCTTCACTGACCACCACTTAAAGTTTCAGATCTTGATCCTAGCCACCGTAAAGCGGAGCCGCATCGTCAAGAAAACCTTCTTACAGATCAAAAACTACGCAAAATCGACAATGCACAGAGATTCCTCCGACGAAGACGACGATCGCGAGACTTTGGTTCAACAAAACGACACCAAACACCACCGCCACACCTCCGACGACGACTACCACTGTCGTTCTACCTTCCATATTGACGACTTTCACTCTCCAATTCGACATCGTCTCCGCTTGGGACTTAAAAATTTTAATAAAAGGTACCTCTTCCTTATTGTTCTCCCTCTCTTCATCGTCCTCCTTTACTTCTCCGTGAACCTTCGTGACCTCTTCCCCACCAATATTGGTAACTTCAGATTCGACTCCCTCACCGACCGAATGCGCGAGTCTGAATTACGCGCCTTGTCTTTGCTCAAACAACAACAGTTACAACTCTTCTCTTTATGGAACCAATCTTTTTTTAATAACAATAGCACTAATCCGTTATTTCAAGACGCTAAATCTGCGCTGCTTAATCAGATTTCATTGAGCAAGCAAATCGAGCAAGTTTTGTTATCTACGCATAAAGATTCGAACTTTTCTCAAGACGGTGGCGTCTGGAATCCAAGTACTGGTTTTGACAGCTGTAGAAAGGTCGATTCAATTGCTACAAATAAAAAATCCATTGAATGGAAGCCAAAATCAGATAAATTCTTGTTTGGTGTTTGTCTGTCGGGCCAAATGTCGAACCATTTGATTTGCTTAGAAAAACACATGTTTTTCGCAGCTGTGTTGGGTCGTCTGCTGGTGATTCCAAGTTCGAAGTTTGATTATCAGTACAGTAGAGTTTTAGACATAGAGCATATAAATGATTGTTTGGGTAGAAAAGTAGTGGTGTCGTTTGAAGAATTTATGGAAATGAAGAAGAATCATGCCCACATTGATAGATTTCTATGTTATTTCTCTTCGCCAGAGCCATGTTATGTTGATAATGAACATATCAAGAAGTTGAAACAGTTAGGATTGTCTATAGGGAAGATTGAAACGGTTTGGAAAGAGGATGCTAGGAAGCCTAGTAAAATGTCGGTTCAAGATGTTGAGGGAAAGTTTAAGACTGATGATGATGTGATTGTTATTGGGGATGTGTTTTATGCTGATGTTGAGCACGATTGGGTTATGCAACCGGGTGGTCCCCTTACTCACAAGTGTAAGACTTTGATTGAACCCAGTAAGCTTATTAAGCTTACCGCCCAGCATTTTGTTCAGACCTTCTTGGGGAGTAAATTCATTGCTCTTCATTTTCGGCGGCACGGTTTTTTGAAGTTCTGGTATGCTTTTTATTCTGTTTATTTCCCTCCGGTTTCTACATTATTGCTGAAAATGAAACGCAAATATAAGTTTGTGATTCATAGAGTCAAAAGTGTGAATAATTCGTTACGTAGTTTATGCACATTAGAGGTAGGTGATATCTGTATTTTGCAATGCCTAGATGCAAGCTAACTTGTTGAATTTTTGCTTATTTTAACAGCAATGCTAAAAAGCCAAGTTGCTTTTACCCGATACCCCAATCTGCAGATTGCATCATTCGGTTGGTTGAAAAGGCCAATGCACAAGTTATATATCTTTCCACAGATGCAGCAGATAGTGAAATTAGTTTGCTGCAATCACTAATTGTGGAGAATGGGAAGACTATACCACTTGTTAAACGGCCTGCACGGAATTCAGCTGAAAAGTGGGATGCATTATTGTACAGGCATCATCTTGAGGATGACTCTCAGGTGAGACTATACAGCTAGTCTTTTTCTCCGTCCAAGGGGCCTGGCCTGGGAAATTCTTACTGACTGAAGTTACCATCAAATGCTTACCTTTCTCAAATACTATTCCTTTTTTTTTTTTTTTTTTTTGGTTTTGCGGGGAGGAGCAAGTGTGGAGTAGATTATATCTAGAATATATACATGTTCTGTTGGGCAGAGTACACGGTTTTTGAGGTGAGGATTGACAAACAGTGGTTCCTCCCCAATCACCCTTCATTTCAGTAAAAGAAGGGTTGTTTCTCAGTTTTCTGGAGAGATGCTTTGGGTAGTACCTGAGGGTTTACAAGTCTATTATGCATCAGTTGAATCATAGTTGTTAAAGGTGCCCTTTAGGCGCAAGGCGTACCAGGCTCAAGCTTTGCGCCTCAAGCTCAAAAGGCGGGTGACCTATGCTAGGCACGTGCCTTAAACCCCAGGCGCAAGGAGCAAAAAGGGGTGCCTAAGTGATGTTTGTCTATTTGTGTATTTTTTTAATTTTTTAATGAACTACTAATACGATAACACATACACCAAATTTTTTAAAAAAAGAAGATAGAAGATAAAAATGTTTTTGCTTCAAGTGCTAAGGCAAAGAGAAAAGCAAAATTAACATCTTTTAATTTGAGGGTTAATACTCTTCTAATACTTAGAGATTAAAAAAAAGGGTGATTTTGAGAAAGATGAGTATAAAGAGGATGAAGAAGAAGAAGAAGTAGAAGAAGGCATTAGAAGTGAGGAAGGGTAGTATATTGATGAGGAAGAAGATGATGTTACTTAAATGATGAGTAGTTCCTTTATAGCTATTAAATAGAAATTAGTTAAAATTTGGAATATGATCACACATTATGATTTTTAAGATTTTTCATGGTTTTTAAATTTTTTTAACTAGAATATTAAATATTTTATATTATTAATGAGTAGTTATCTTATTGTATGTTATTGATTTATATATGATTAATTATTTTATTTGATTTATTTTGTGCCTCACATCTCTCAGGCGCACGAGCTTGTGCTTTGCGCCTAAGCTCCAGGACCCCTTGCCTCCTTCATGCGTTGCCCCTTTAATAACTATAAGTTGAATGCTGAGTATTCATTTTTCTCATTTGTGGATCGTGTTTAATAAATCTTCAAGGGGGCAGCACACCTCTATGACAATTTACCAAATGCTTTGAAATTGTGTCTTTTGTTTTAAATCTTGAGCACCTCTTAGTAACTTCCTCGCTTTATGTTTGTCATTGTATTCACCTGCATTCATTGAAATTTTGAATTGAAGGTGGAAGCTATGCTTGATAAGACAATCAGCGCCATGTCTAGCGTATTCATAGGAGCTTCTGGATCTACTTTCACAGAGGATATCTTGCGACTACGCAAGGACTGGGGATCGGCGTCCATGTGTGACGAGTACCTCTGCCAAGGTGAAGAGCCAAACTTTATAGCGGAAGATGAATAATGAAGAAGACACAGAATTTAACAGATTAATACATTCTGTGATTAAAGCTCTGCATCTTTGCTCAATGGACACAGGAATTTGTTTACATGTATTGTAATGTAAATTAATGGCATTTGTATATCTCATTTTATTATTTTTTTTTCACACATTTCAGTTCATGATAATATCATATAGAGTGTCACTTCTATTTTTGATAATTTCCTTTGTCAGTCAGTGTTCAGAGAATGGTGGTTGGATTATTGCAATTGAATACTCAGTGAATTTGGCCTCAACCTTATTATCTTTGCATCTTTTCTGGCAATTTGCTGGTTTTCTTTTTCATTTTTCCACTTCTCTTTTTGGTGGGTAATTTTTTTGAGAAGGAACTAAAATGTTACTGATGAGCATATGAATTACTGGTGGATCTCCGAACTCAATTAGCATTTTACACAGAACAGCTATTTGCAGATTGTTGGGCCAGTGAATGACCATATCTTAGGAACTAAAATATTACAGATGAATTAATAACCTATGAATTGCAGAAAAATTTCAGAACTTAATTAAAATTCTACTGCACAGCAATTTACAGATTGTTGGGCCAGTGAACGATGGGATGCTTCCACTGCCAGCAGATTCTGCTGGATTGCATTAGAAGAGAGCATTCCAAAGAGAGCATTCCACAAAGCTTGCAAGCTCGTCCAGGAGCCATGACCTGCTAACACTTACTTAAACTTAAACGACATGTCGTCCACAGGTTTATATGCTCTGCTGAGGTGGCAATTGCTGACTCAGACTCGAACTGTAGTAGTTGGCGCGGCCCTTTTGAGCATATCTGGCTCTCACCGCTTCGGTCTCGTCCTTCCATTGACTGGGTTTGGTCTCGCATGCATGTAGTTATGTTTCTCTGTTTTATGCTGCATAGCGATTGTTTTCTGTTTGCTCCGTCAACTTAGAATATACTATAGTTTATGAAGGAATGTATGAAGGGGAAGGAAACGACACGAAGTGATGCGAGCGAGATTGGTCGTGTTCCCAGTTAAAGGTAGGAACTGGTGCGTTAGCAGATCCGTAGACCCATTGCTTTCCGAAACGTCATCGTCGTCGTCGTCTAACACTCCGTCATCTCTCAAACAACTATGGCACAATTTCTCTTCTTCCAACCAGCACAAGTCCAACAATGTCGAACTTATCGTGGATTTCATTTCTCACAAGGTCTCCCATCCATTATCTATCAATCTTTGTCCTCTCTTTCCTGTTTTGTGTTTTATGGTCAAACGCTCATCTGGGCTTGTTTCTGAACAGATGAATATGGCCTGGATTGGTCTGGGAAAGGCTCCTTATGGATCATTGAAGAATAAGATTCATGGGTATGTTTCTTAGTTTCTATTTATTTATATTTTCTGGTGAGTGTTAATATTGGTGGTCGTGGTTGATATTTGATTTTTTTTGTTGTTCTAGGTTGGGGCTGAAGTTGTTGGCAAGGGAAAAGCCGTCCGAGATATTCCGAAAGTCCATATCTAAGGAGGTTTCTCGTCTGAAGTAACTTATCCTTCAAGGTTATTTTTTCACTTCATACTATAATTATAATTCTTATTTTTTTGTTTTAGCTCCAATAATATGCAAAATGAGGTTCATTAAATGAAATGGAATATGCAGAACACATAACATTTAACTTTGATAGCTACTATCATTTAAGAATGTAAATATTTTTCTTGTCTCCAAGTCCTTTCTTTTTAAACAAAGTTGTGAAAGAAACAGAATATGTATATACGTTAAGCCTTTGTTATTCGGTTATCTTTTTATTATTGCTGTTGTTACTTTTAACTTTGTCAAGTTATGCTGTTTTATCTTTCAACTCATACATCAAAATTTGGCTGCATTCAAATGGCTTATTAAAAAGGCATTTATGCTTTGGATATCAAAAGGGTTATCTCACGAATTACACTGCATTAATAATGTGGTCATTTCTCCCGGTTAGGAGAAGACAATTTGCATCTACATTTACATGGTGTTCAGCTCATGATCCGTTCAGTTCTTTCTAGTTTTAAAAAAGAATTTTCTCGTGGAATACTTGCTATATGGCTACCTAAAGAAACAATGAAAATGCAGGATAGGATTCAGGATCAGATTTCTAACTGTTTTTCAAAATCTTTAATGTGCCTTCATATTAATATTCCACATTGCAGTTTAAATGCACAACTGGTGTGCCAAAGGTTACGACATATTGCCCTGAGGTAATCATTTCTCTTGTTTCTTAGACATATTAGTAAATTTTGAAAGAATTAAGAACCTATCCTACTCTATGGCCTTAAATGCCCAAAAATTTCTGAATGATAATTTTTAAAAGGTTGTTTTTTGGGCAATTTTTTGATAATTTTTAAAGTTTCCCATAGATCCTTATATCTTTTGAACAGAAATGACTTGAATTTGAGTAAGATAGGAAAGAAAAAGGTAAAATGGGAGTATCTGATGCATAGCTGAGCATAATTGCTATCTGCATTGCTAATATTTTCAGAAAGCACCTGTGTCCTTAGACCAAGGTCCTAAAGAATAGAAATGCAGATAAATATAGCAGGTTCCAAGCTTTATTTTTTCTGTAAAGTTTGTTGTACCTGGAGCCTGTTGATTGATTGCAAATTGATCTCTTCACTACTTGAATCATTGTTTTATTTTGTAATTTTTTTAATTAAGCTCAGAGCTTTGAAGTTGTATGTGTGACTGTTAGATTGTAAGCAATTTCTATCTCAGATTCAGTGCTTTCTGATTGTCAGGGGTACCACTATCTACAAGAAATACTTACATGGTTCAGTTTTTTTGCTTCCATTCACATTTGCTTCTTCTGCAAGTATGTGCTAGTTTCAGAGTTTCTACAACTTGTTTGTATGTTGGGTTTTAAATTGAAATTTTGGTTACCAACTAAGATTATCGATAAAATCTCTTGTTTTACACGAGATTTTGTGATCAAATTATAGTGAAAACAGAGTAGGGTGGAAAGAAAATGAGCATTCCGCTAGAAGAAGAAAAAATAATATAAATTTCATGCATTCTTATTGTGTGTATTAGTAATACACTTTCTGCTACTCTCTTACTTGTTCTCTTTGTTTTATAGGTTTTGCTTCTGCCTAACATCCCATTCTTTTGGATCTTATATCGCACTTACCTTGGTGAGCTCTCCAGGTGTGCTGGGCATTCTGAACATTACTGAAATGTTGGGTTAACTTTGTGAAGATAATAATCAGAATCAGATATGTTTACATGCTACAATATAACAAACATGCAGAACCATGTTGGCTACCTACATTAATATGACAAGATTGATATATTTTCTCTTTGTTGTTTTTAGCCCCTCTTTGCTTATGCCTGGAATAAATCATGATTTCTCATCTATTTTTTTTTTTCTTTTATATAGTTACTTCATTATTGCAGGGAAGTGAAAAGCTACTTCAGTTGGTCTCTGATTATTCACAGACCCAGAACTTTGATGTTTCTGATGTGAAGGGGAGTGAAGCTGAGCATAAGAACTTTGAGCATGAAACCAGCGCTTTGCTAGGTTCTCCATGGGTAATTACATTTATGTTCATCCAAAACTGATGGAAATCAATATTTTGATTGTTAAATCTTATTAGTCTTAAAAGTACTCAGTTTAAGAGTGCAATGCTTTGTGTGATTTATGTGTTTTGAGTTTTAAAAATAATGGTGGAATTTTTTCAAACATGTTTTTCTTTTTATTTTGAGTCTCTGACAGTTTATGGGTTTTCCTAGGCCTTGGAATATTTTTGTTTCATTGCCTGAGAATGATATAAACTACAATAACTGATGAGCTATATTCCTTAACATTACATTTTGATACTTGATGAAAATTGAACTAATCATGTGAATCGGATGTTAGCAATCGGATGTAATGTAGAAGTATGTGATAAAAATGTTGTGGTTTCACATTTTCCAATATGCTTGTGTGTGCATCACCATGTTTGAAGGTTTATGTTCAATGTTTGTTAATTTCTTTGCTAAATTCTATCAGGGGGTTATTTCACATGTAGTTCTATGCTTCTAGCTAGTATCAAAAATGTTTGATGTTTCTATTTGTTTATTTTTATTTCTTCTATATCTACAGGTCTTGCTGCCATCTGGAGAGCTCGAGAAACTTGTGAGCCTCAGAGACAAAGATGATGGCCTCAGTAAATGTGCTATTTCAGATATCTGCGCGATCTTTAAGCTGAACACAATCCATGTTTCAAAATACAAGGATTCGCTGTAGTTGACATTGTTTTGCATTTTTCATCTAGAATGTATCATGTATAATTAGTCGACATTCACATTCTGATAAGCATAAATCATAGATGACACATCTCATATTTCCTTTTCACCGGAAGAGTAACAAGTGTGATAATTCTTATAAGATTGAGGAAATTCCCTCTGCAAATTGTCGCCTATTTAACTTCAGGAAATTCTGCACCTTCAGCTCCAATTTCACTTTCACCTGCAAATTGTTTTGTTTCCTATTTGGTGCTAACTTTCCTTGGCAAGCATCATTGTTACATTATTACTTGTCCAGTATTCTTAAACTATTTCAGTGTGTATTTTTGGTAGGTATATCCATAATATATATATATATATATATATAGATATATNTGTGAAATGCAATGCATATATACCTTAGGATTTTTCTTGCAGGATTGAGCCCACCAAGCCTGACCACGGCCGTTCATCTTACCATTGCCGTCCATAGTTAACCCATTAATGTTCTTGAACACAATCCACTTATCTTCATCTATCTGCTTCCATTGATTTGGATCCTCAATCGCAAGTATCTCCCCTGACAGCTGCAAATTAATAGGGAAACCGAATTATACATACATATGTATATGATATATAATAACCTCTAAAATAATGCAATGTTAACGTTAATTACCACCTTAATACTGACTAAAGATTTGCAAGGTCCAGAAAATTGGATTGGCTGCAACAGGAATGACCTGTTTTCCGGAATTATCAAGGGACTCGACTCCGGACTATCGCAAGTCTCCTTCCATGCTTTTATAAAAGCCTGCATGGGTGGTGCATCATGGAATAATTATGGTATGTAAGAGACAAAAATCAGAGTTAAGAATTTTGTATACTTACTTCATTGTCCACTGTCGTTCCGTCTCCGACTGCTCCATGATCAACAACACTTGCAGCATTGGAAGAACCAAAGAAGAGCAGGAATAATGCAGCAACAGCAGCAGCAGCAGAAGTAAACGTATTCATGATCAATGAGCAGAAAAGAAATAAGGTCTAGTAATTAAGTAACGAAGAAGAAAGCAAGTAGTTTTCGAACTTCTTGTGTCCCTATTTATAATAATAAGATTATAACAGAATGAGAAACTAGAATCTTAGTTGATTTTTCTTGTGTAAGTCGTATTTCTCTGTTTTCTCCTGTAAGTGATTAGTTAATAGGTGTGTGTGTGTGTAATATGTTTAATTGAAAAGTTTAATTTTATTAATTACGAATTTTCTATTTTAGAATCAAACCTTATTTTGGTAATTTGAGAGTATCAAATTCAATTTACATACAATACTTTTCCCTGTTACGCTCGGTAAGTACTAAATAGTAGTGCATTGGACACTAAATTATAGGCAAAATATATTGCCAATCTTTGGTTTGATTTTGTTTTAATTCCTAAACAAGATTGGTTGAGGTCCACAATAATAATACTTCAGCTCTACAAATTCCTTAATAAGATGTAAGCATTCTTAATTACAAGTAAAAAAACAGGAAACTTTCTTGTTTGATTCGGTTTTGGAACGTAATATTCTAGATTTCGTTTAATGTACAAGTGCCACTTATGGAGAGGCTAGACTTTTGGAAAATATTGCTTATCAATGGTGGCTCAACGTTTGAAAGCCATACATCAAAACGTGCACGTGGCACCAATGAGATCATAGGCAAGCGTCCACCCCTCCTAGACCAAGGCAATTTCGTCCACATATGCTTTGTGGGTCAACTAATAAGCTTGTTTAATCACTTTTAATGGCCTCATTTTTCACTATCATGCATAGAAACCAAGCACGGCGCACTACTCATATGAATGCCTGCCCCTATGTCACGTTAAAAAATGACCTGTGATTTTCTCTCTCGTATTTGTATGGTATGTTTGAAAGCGTTCTATTGTCTACCAAACATAAAAAAAAAAAAAAAAAAAGATAAAAAGAGTGTAAATATATGTATATTGTATCATACTGTAATAATAATTTACAAATATATTTATAATAATTATTTTAAATTTTATGTTCGTTTTAAATTTTATATTTTATATTTAAAATTTGATATCAAAAAAAAGTAAAAAATAACTGTATTTTAAAAAATTTAATATTACACAATGTTTAAAAAATTCAGTATAGAAATCTTTGTAAATTCTCAATTGGGGAGAAAGTTGGTCAAAAAGGGCATATTAGTATATTCCCAGAAGATCAACTCAATTATTTTCTTTCCTGTTTTTTAATAATATGAGAAAAGAGAAAATTCCTAAAATTGAAAAATTTATTCGTTTGTGGACAAGGACAGCGAAGCCATGATTTTGCATTAAATTTTGATACTGAGTTCACTCGGACAACTCAGTCCTCCTTCTATCCTGCCATGGAATTTGTTAAAATACAAATTAAATTCATCTCAATAAGTGAGTTACAAGTAGTTGTTCAAAACCCAATTTCAATTTAGTTTTGCAGCAAAAATTGTAAGAAAAATTATTCTATATTTTTTTAATTTAATTTAATAAAAAAATTATAAATAAAAAATATTATCATACTAATATAATTGATAATTAAATTTTTTTAATTTTTTATTTATTATCACTAAATTATCACCTATAAATAAATTTTATTTATCTTATAAATTAAATAATTTTATCATACTAATTATACTAAAATAATAAAAATTTTTTAGTAAAATTTTTTTAATTTATTAAGATATAAAAAATTTAAAAAATCAAAAAATGGTTCACTAAAATTGTAGGCTAAATTACATTTTAGAATTAATTTTGTTAATAAGTTGGATTAATTAAAATAAATTTCTAATTTGAATTCAAATTAGAATCAAAACTCGTCCGAGTTATCCCAAATCAGTAATAATTTTCAAAAACAGCTACAATTTCGCTAATTACAACCATTATTAATTAATTAATTAGCCTCCCTTAATCATGATTAAAATAATAATAATAAAAAATATATATATATATAAATGGAAACTCAAACTACTTTGAAGAAAGAAAAAGGAAAAAGACCAACGCCAACACAAAACACAAGACTCAACCTGTTGTGCCTCCGGTCTTCTCCTCCTCCTCCTCCTCCCCTGATCTCTCTCAGATACGCTGCGTTTTAGTCTTTTTAGCTCAAGTTTCTGCCGTACACGACACCGTAGAGTTATCTGTTTTTTGTTAACGTGCGAGTCAGTCTGTCTCATTGTAACTACGATTGCTGTAGATTTCGTTCTGTTGTTTTGTTTTGTTGTTGCGAAGGAAAGCTAGATTTTTGTTTTCTGTTTTTGTTTTCGTTTTAGAGAGAGAGAGAGAGAGAGAGAGAGGGAAAAATAGCCCGAGCTCCTGAAGCTTGGGATCGTAATTGCAGCAATGGCAACAGAAAGATGGGTTCGTGATCCACCCGAGCCGAATTCTAGTTATCTGCAAAAGTTTGTACTTTATGAAACTCGTTCGGTATATTTCCCTTCTTCTTCTTTTCTTTTGAAAGTTTTTGCTTTTATCATATCCGTTTCTTTGATTTGATTTGTGTTGATGTGATGGGATCTTTGTATTTGTTTTTTTTTTTTTTAATTTTTGTAGCTTGATATGTTGATAATTTTGCATTGGTTGCATTGAGGCGGTCATATATGTAGATTTGACATTTAATTTTTCATCTGAAGGTTTTGTTGATACTTATACTTATTGCTTGTATCTCTTCTATGTAAGGCAGAATTTTTATGTATGTGGAAGATACAAGAAAAGTACTATGTGGAGGGTGTTGAAGATTAACAGGCTAGAGCCATCGGAACTGAACATTATTGAAGATTCTGCAACATACTCAGATTTGGAGTATTCTGAGCTGATCAGACGTATACACGAAGGGAACAAGTCCACTGGTGGACTTAAAGTTGTGGTCAAATGTTTTGGGATAGTTGGTATGTTATACATGCTAGATGTTCTTTTTCAGTTCCATCTAATATGTGTTTTGGGATAACATTCATGATGTTTTCTCTATTGATTTCAGGGTTCATAAAATTTTTGGAACCTTATTACATGTTGGTAATCACGGGAAGGAGGAAAATTGGTGAAATTTGTGGCCATTCGGTATATGCCATAACAAAAAGCAAGATGATTCCAATTCCACATTCCTCTGTGCTGACCAATATCGCTTATTCTAAGAATGAAAAAAGGTCTTTTGTCAATTCTGCATGTAAATGTAATGTGTACTTGGTACTTCTGAAGAGACGTGTGAAATTCGCATTCAGTGCCATACATTATTCATTGTATTTAGATCAGAAGAATTTGTGTCGTTGTCTTATTTTTTTTAAAATTTTTTGTCAATGAATTTATCTTGGACAATAGTTTGTGTTTCTTCATTTTCTTTTTAGTAGTACACAAGTAACACACTGGTGGAGGTAATCTCCGTTATTGTTTTTGTTAGTACACCCTTTGGCTTAATGATTGGTATAAGCTTGTGATATTTGTAGTTTGTCTATTTTTAGATGATTCAAATAATTCTATATTTGTTGTTGTTGTTGTTGCATTTTACCTAGTTCATATCATTTGTAGAGGCTATTTCCATTTCATGTCCTGCATATGCACAGGGGCAAACAACATTGCTGTAGTGATGTTAGTATAACTTGTTCATTGAGACAAGGTATTGTTGGGGTTTCTTGGTGTGACTGTTTCTTTCCTTTTAGTTTAAATTTATGGCTTTTTTTTTTGTTATTTCTGCTTTGATCATGTATTATACATGTTTTAACGTGCTTTGCTTTCCTCTCCATCCTTTTTTTTTTTTTGGTTGTTGATTATATAGATACAAGAAGCTCCTCAGCTCTGTGGATCTTACGAAGGACTTCTTTTTCAGCTACTCATATAATGTCATGCATAGTGTTCAAAAGAACTTGAGTAATAATGGAACAGGACAACCGCCACATGAAACAATGTTCATCTGGAATGAATTCTTGATTCGTGGAATTAAAAATAACCTGAAGATTACCACGTGGACTGTTGGATTAGTATATGGCTTCTTTAAGCAGGTATGTACTGTTTGATGGATATTGGCTTGTGAATATAATTATTGATTAACTTTTTGAAGCTTATTTTTTTCATCTTTCTATGTTGTGGTTTGCTTATGGATTCTTAAGGCTGACCTTTCAGGTTTGAAGTTCCTAGTTGGTTTTATTTCTTCCTTGAATTTTATTGGGGTTGGGGTAATTATCTAAGTAGCTTTAACTATTACTGTTTGTATTTTATCTCTACCTTCATACTTACTGTTATTTATCACTTGTCACTCTATAGAGCCATCAAGGTTACAATTTTGTTAGGTATTGTTGTATTTCATTAGCCAATGGAATTCCTTTGTCAGGAGTTTTTAGGAGCCATGCAATTAACTGGATGCTTTTCAGCAAGCTGTGCCGGCTTGCTCAGAAGACATATTCAACTGTTCAACAAATGATGCTGGCTGGAAATTCTTTGAAAATATATTTTCAAACAATGTTTTTTGTTTAGTTTACCTGCAATGTTTAAATTTTGATATGCTAGTTATTGATTGATCAATTATTATCCAGGTTAACTATTCAGTAGCTGGCAGGGACTTCAAGTTTACCCTCATTGCCAGACGGTCACGGCATTATGCTGGCACAAGGTGCGATATTCTGTTGTTACCAAACAATAATGTGACTGTGTTGGATCATATCTAATTTCCTGATTTTATGTTGACTTATGTCCTAGAAGTTATCGGTTGAATGGCTGATTCCATGTTTGTATTTGTATTTTAAAGATGCAGAATCGCCTTCCATGTGGTATTTTATCTTTTCTCTGATTCTAGCTGATCTTGAAGCTGACCTGATTCTCACTTTGATTCTCTCTTTTGTCGTACAGATATTTGAAACGTGGCGTAAATGACAAGGGTAGAGTAGCTAATGATGTTGAGACGGAACAGATTGTGATTGAAGATGTTCCTGAAGGACGCCCAATGCAAATAAGTTCTGTTGTGCAGATCCGAGGATCGATACCACTTTTCTGGTCTCAGGAAACTTCATGGTTGAATATTAAACCTGACATTAGACGTAAGCTTTGGGCATACTAATCTCACTACTCTCAAATTGTAAATTCCAATAAGATTTTGCTGATTTTTCTATTTTGTTTACAGTATCAAAGAAGGATCACAATTACCAGGCCACAAGACTTCATTTTAAAAATATTGTAAAGAGATATGGAAATCCTGTAATAGTTCTGAATTTGATAAAGGTGAATTTTGTCCAGTTATAGAATCATTTTGTTTTTGTATGAGCATACTGTAGTGACATTCTTCTCTCTGAATTCAGTTCTGATGTGTTCTTTTCTCGTTATTGACAGACCCGTGAGAAGAAGCCTCGAGAAACCATTCTTCGTGCAGAGTTTGGAAATGCTATTCGATTAATAAATAAAGATTTGGAGAAGGAGAATCGCCTACGATTCCTTAACTATGATCTCCAGAAACACTCTAAAAAGTAACGACGGCTTGCTTGTGCTTACACCAAATATTTTCCATTTTCAATTATTTGAATGGTTATTTACATGAATAGATCTTGATTTTTTGTTTCACCAGAGCAAATAATGCACTGTCACTTCTAGGCGCACTTGGCGCATATGCATTAAGCTTGACCAGTATCTTTTATTGTCAAGTGGCATCAGAAGGAAGGCCAAATGGATTGTTGAATTTTTCCTGCTTTGAGTAAGTTCAGATCAGACTGCTGTGGATTTCATGCCTTTCTTTATAAGCTAAATCATATTTTTCTGCTTAAAATTTTCTGACTGTTCAAATCAATGTTGTGGTTTCACAAATGCAATGCAGGAGAAGTGATGATGACAACTCTTGCCAGAATCTTTCCAATGAAAATGAGGATTCTAAGAATGTGAACATAGAAATTAGCTGCAACAATCATGAAGCGTGTGAAAATTTCTGTATCAAGCCCTCGCTGATGCAAAAAGGTGTACTAAGAACCAATTGCATAGATTGTTTAGATCGCACAAATGTGGCTCAATATGCCTATGGATTGGTGGCTCTGGGACATCAGCTTCAAACATTAGGACTTATCAAAGCTCCAAATATTGGTCTAGATGACCCTTTGGCTAAAAATTTAATGGATCTTTATGAGATAATGGGTGACACTCTTGCGCTACAATATGGTGGATCCGCTGCACATAACAAGGTAATCCTTATATGCTAGTAACATTCTGCTTTTGTATATCTTGGCAAGGTCCTAACAAAGATGACATTTTTAGCAGATATTTTGTCAAAGGAGGGGTCAATGGAAAGCAGCAACGCAGTCTCAGGAGTTTTTAAGAACTCTACAACGTTACTACAGTAACACTTATGTTGACGCTGAGAAGCAAAATGCAATTAATGTGTATGCTATCTGCAATTTCACTTCTGTTGCTGCTAGCATGGGCATGGGTGTAACATCTGTAATGTATGTTTGATGTGATATTTGAGCAGGTTCCTGGGTCACTTTCAGCCACAGCAGGGTAAACCAGCCTTGTGGGAATTGGACTCGGATCAGCATCACAATATTGGGATTCATGATCCAAATGTTAATGAGAATGCCAAGTACTGATGTCTTTCTGAGTTCCTAACATTGTGTTTTTGATATCTAATCTAAGCTTTTACCAAAAATGATTCACCAAGCCGCTTACATCTATGTGTAGGTCAATTTTCAAGAGATCTCTTTCGGATGGTAATATTCCCAGTGAAAGTGACTCATGTTTGATGGCTACAATTGTCGGACACAATCAACCTTTATCTAAAAAAGAGCATGAAGGTAGTAAAGGTCTTTCAGAGTCCTCTCCAGAAATCTCAACTTGTGAAAGTGATATGTCTTGTCCCAGGTATGCCTGCTTAAATATGGAAGTTCGCAGAATGCAATTTTCTTTTAACTCTTTTGAAGGACTAAACTTTGCCTTTCCATTTAGTTATACACCCTCAATGCCTCGCCGGAAGCTTTTTAGAAATATCGAAGAGGACCAATGCATTGAGGTTGATCATAGTTGCTTTGATGAACACGGCGAGGCATGTAACTTCACAAATTTTCTTGATTTAGACTGGCTTTCTTCTTCAGGAAATTCGTGTGAAGAAGATATAAATGATAGGTAGCTTTTCATGTAACCCAAACTTGCCAATATTTGTTAAAAAATTTCATTCAACTCCTGTCTTCTAATGATCTGCCACTTGGATTATTATCTGCAGGTCACTTGCAAGTGAGTATGGATCCAACCTAAAGGTCGGCATTTTATATTTCACATCTTTCACATGTGTGCGATTCATGTTATGCATTTCCCAGTTCATGAATGCGAATCATTGATATCAATATACTTTTTTCTTCTCCAGGGAAAGGAACAAACTGGTACAGAGCCTCGTGGCAACAATGCAATGTTGGAATATGATCAAAGCTTTGTGCAATGGGTAGCAGAAGGGGGGTTGCTGTTTCGTTGAAGTTCATTGCTTGCAATTTTATCTATTATACAATTTTTGCTCCTAGCAGATTCAACAACCCATCCGAAGGATGCGGATTTCAGGACAAAAAATAAAGACAGGAAGGAATAGATCGACCAGAGCTGAAACAATTTTGGCCTCAATTTGAGGTATCATCGATGACTGATGGTAGCATATTGTTTAACTCTACCAACGAAAGCACAAAGGGTAAATAGCCATAATAGCTACATTTATTTTGACCTCGCTCTGATTTTAGAGTTTTTGACGTATAAATAGTTTTTAAGCTTATAATTCTGCTGCAATTTGGAGCTCCAAATTAACAGTTTCAGATGTTCATATTTCCTTATTCCGCTAAATGCCGCACTAATTCCTTCCAGGAAATATTATGCATAAGTACCTTCTATGTTCTTTTTTGCCTACAAATTTTGCCTTCGTAGCCTAATTACGAAGTTACACGTATTACATCATTCGTACTGAAAAAAGGTTGCCTCGCCTAAATTATCTACCCAAGACTTTCACAATATCTAAATTTTTACCAGGTGGTTCTCCATCAACCATTTCTTCCGAATATCGCTTGAAACGTGCCCCAAACTTGTTAAATCGTTTCCGAAGCTAAAAACTGTTTTACGAGTGGAACACAGTTAGATCATTTCCAAAGGACAAATGATAAAAAGCCTTTTCTTCATACCGTTTACATGTCTGAGACAGCTAGAAATTTAAAACACGGATAATAACATTGCTCCCACATTCCTAGTCTTCTTATTCATAGGCATAATTGCAGGTTTAGTGCTTCATAGATTGGCAATGTATAGTTGCCACGCGGATTTAGGTAGTTTTGGGATAATGATTATGACATAACAGAAAGTAAATAAGTACTTCGGATACTGTCGTCATCACCAATAACAAAACCTAACTCTCAATGTCTAGAACTAGACTGTGCCAAAGAAAAAAAAAAAAAAGTTCCTTGCCAAACATAAAATGACAATCAGTTCAAAACTAATACATAATTGTAAAAGAACAGTTTCAAAATGGTAGCAAAATTTATCTCAAAGTGATGCTTCGTCCCAGCCACTAGGTTGGGGGGCAGGAACATCTGGCGCCGGGATTGTGGCCACTTGTGGTGCAGGCGCTGCATCCCATCCATCAGCTGCTCCAGCCAAAGGAACTGCATAATGAAAATGTATGAGATTAAATAAAATGGAACTAAACAAGACTTTTGTGGCAATATCAGCAAAGAGACAATATCTAACCTTCTGGGAAGTAGGTACCAGGGACAGCAGCAATGGGCTTCGGAAGTTCACCGGGCCACTGAGCATCAGCAATTTGGGAAGGCCACTGATCACCACCAAGATTCATGGAATACTCTGGAGCCACGTTGGCATAATCAATGGCAGGAGCTGCCTCTTCATCTTCAGCTTGCTTGGCCTCCTCAGGTTCCCTGTAGAAGAACAGATCCACCTGAACAAAGGAAATATGGATTGGAATTAAAAAAGTTGACTCCAAATGATTGATAAAGTATTTAAATGCCAAGTACCGGAGAAAATTGAATTGCAATACAAGAGACAAGCCCTGATTAGCATTTGCATTTATTTACCATAACATCCCATTTGTGGCCAGGACGAATAGTGCCACGCATCTGAAGAACCATCCTTGCCAAAAGCCAAAAGAGACACCCAATGCTGTGCTTGCCCTTATTATTGGCAGGGATGCCTATATCAACATAACGCATAGGCGAGTCAGTGTCACAAAAGGCAATGGTGGGAATGTTCCCAAGAGCTGCTTCCTTAATAGGCTGCAAAAAATAGATATTGTTGATTAAACATCAACCGAATAATAATTAATACAACAGCTAGAAAAAGGGGAATCAAGTAAGAGATAAATAATAAAACAACCAATGCTTACCTGGTGATCAGTTCGTGGGTCAGTGAGGATTAGAAGACGTGGCTCACTGAAGGAAGTTTGCATTTGATTTGTGAAGGTACCGGGAGTGTGCCTTCCAGCAATGGCGTGAGCACCAGTATACTGAGCAAACTTCAAAACAGCACGCTGACCATAGGGTCTAGCTGACTGGACAATAATGTCCTGAGGGTTCTCAATGGCCACAATAACCCTGGCTGCCATATAAAGCTTCTCCCATGTTTTTCCAAGATTAATGATATAAATACCTGTGTCACACAAACATGGCAATTGAGAGTGAAATTGTGTATGCCTAAAAGTTATCTCACATTAAGGTATCTGCAATTCTATCCAATCAATTTTGATGCCATCTGATTAATTTGCATAAACCAATGATAATAACAAGACATCATCATTTTCTTTTTATTTACTTAATTTCCACAGCAAAACTCCAAGTAAACGTTTATTGATAAAATCAACTCTGCTGGATGATATACAATCTTTTCCGCATTCATTCAAATGAATTCACAAAACATACACATATACAGTACGCATAATTGATACTCCTTAGTCATCAGACAAATATATCCCGAAATGCAAATTTTAAACGGCAAACAGCTACACAACTAGAAATTTCTCATGTACCAAATCTCAAGTTTATACAGAATTTAGTACAAACTCACCCAAGCACTCACAAAATTAGCAGACAACATAATAACAGAAACCCAGATTAGCTTTACCTTTTTCTACCTAACCATCTACACACACAAACAGATCCCAGAAAACGAAACATCAAAACACCTAAAAACACAAAACAGATCAACATATACAACAAACTCATCATGAAAAAGAAAGAAAAAACAAATTCTGAAAAAACATACCATCGTTTCTACGCTTGAAAACGTAACGTTCCATCTGAAAGTCGCAATTCTTAGTACCCAGATGAACTTCGGCCGCCAACATCATCTGAATGTCAGCCTCCTTCTGAGACAGCTGTCGCGGAGCAGTTGCTGTTCCAGTTGCCATTTCACCGCCTTCTGCGAAAGACTATGAGAGTGGAAAAGTAGCGGATGGTAAGGGGTTTGCTTTGCTCGCTCTCGCTGTGACAAGCAGGACAAAGAGAAGAATACTGCGAGGATTATAAAGCGTGTAACTAGGGTTTTTGTTTGCCCGGTTTGGAAACGTGTGGGTACAATCCACGAGTTGAAAGTCGCCCGACCCCTGTGATTTAATTTGGGTTTTGAAACTATTTGGGCCGGGCTGGTTGTAGTAATTGAAGAGACAAACAGACGAAACTCTGTCGTTTCGTTTCTTTGATGCACAAACAAGTATGGAACCCTAAAACCTCTGCTTCGAAATTTAAACCCTCTCTCAGTGCATGCTGATCCAAACGCAGCAATGTCTAATTCAAAACCTTCTAAAACCAAAAACAAACAAGACATAGAGCTCTTAAAATCAGACATAGCTTCATTTGCTTCCTCTTTAGGCTTGTCTTCTGCTTCTTCTTCCGGCTTCAACGATTCTGATTTCCGCAAAACTGGCCCTATTAAACCTCAGAAAAAATCCACCAAAAACAGCACCCGAACGTCGAAAAACAATGACAAAAATGAGTTTCAACGAGGCACCAGCGATACCCTGAAGCCAAATACAACGAATTTCAACAGAAGCAATCAAAAATCAAAGCTTGATAATAAATATGATAATCCCCAGAAGCATAACGACAATGAAGTAACTCATTTTGAGCAAGAACCAAGGAGGAATATGGAGAAATCTTTCTTAAAACCAGTGCCAAAGCCACCAGTTTTGAAACTTGACAGTGGTTGCAATCACGATAAGTTTAGGAAAATGCCAAATCTTCCGTTGGTGAAAGCTAGCAATCTTGGAGTTTGGTATGTTGATGCTAAAGAATTGGAGGATAAAGTGCTTGGTGGGGAAGAGAAGAGTAATAATAGTAAACGAGTGATGGAATTGAAAGATGTGGAGAAGAAGAGAGAGTTGGGAGAAAGGCTGCTGTGGCAGTATGTGGGTGATTATGAGGGTTCAAGGGGGCAGAATGGGGATATTAAGATGTTGGTTGCCACGCAGAGGTCGGGGACTGCTGCTGATAAGGTGTCTGCGTTTAGTGTTATGGTCGGGGATAATCCCGTGGCCAATTTGAGGTCGCTTGATGCTCTTTTGGGTATGTTTTTCCTTTTCGACCTTTTTTAATTTTGCAGAATTTTGCTAGAGTTTTGATTGTGGAGTTTGTTGAGTTTGGTGAATTTATGGCTATTTTTGTGGTTTTAGATGTGCAATGTATTTTCATTTCTTGCGATCTTTCTAAGTTCTGCAAGATCGATTTGATGTTTTGGTGAATTTATGATTCATAACATTTTTCGCTTTAATGTTTTTTGTTTATTGCAGGAATGGTTTCATCAAAGGTGGGAAAGCGACATGCTTTAACAGGGTTTGAAGCATTGAAAGAACTTTTTGTTTCAAGGTCAGCCCTCTCCCCTTTCTCTCTGAATTCATCCTTCAATGCAGGAAAGCTGTTGACAGTTAATGTTTCCTGGTGCCCTCCTGTGAGTCAGGGCTTTCTACTGTGAAATGTGCTCAAGATTGTGGCTCTTGTGTGTTTTATATCACTCAAAATGGTGATATTTGAGTTTGAGAACATATCCGATTCCACTTAGAAAAGCTGCCCTGTTAGTTTGATTTTACTGGCTTAACTTCTTGTGCATGTGAGCCTCTATTTTGCCTCTATTTTGCATATCAATAAGCTTCATGCTTTGTTGGTGCATTTATTTAGGATTTTCACTTATATTTGCAGTTTGTTACCTGATCATAAGTTGAAGACTCTTGTACAGCGGCCATTAAATAATCTCCCAGAGACAAAAGATGGTTATTCCCTTTTACTCTTTTGGTATTACGAGGAATGCCTGAAGCAGAGGTATATTTGATGTTGCTTTCTTTCTTTTTGCGCTACTATCAATTGCTTGTATTGCCGAGCATCCATTGACTCTTAATCAAATTTTAATGAACAAGTGTTTTGACTCTTATGTTCAACAATCTCCATTAACCAAGTTTCCTGGTTTCGGCTTAGATGTAAATGCATATGATTTATTTGTTTCTTTGTCTTCTGTGAGCAACTAGCAACATAAAGACGGATCTGCTTTGTATAAAGCGGTCCCATGTTTTTTTTGCCGTCCTAGAATTAAATTGGAATTGAATGACTGAAGTTTGACGTTGAACTTTACTAATAACTTGAATGGAAGAGAGGATTGAGATCTCTCAGTTATGCCTTCATAGTCAGGAGGTTTAATGAATATTGTGTGTATGAAGATTTTTTGTTATGTTACTGTTCAGTTTCCTAATTGATGAAATTAATGCCGCTTGCTTTTCATGAGAAATAGTTTTAATAGGATACTCATTAGTTCTTAACAGTTTACCTAATTGCAGCCCACTTTGTGCTGAATCAGAATCCATTCTTCTTAGATTTTCTTTGTGACCAGTCACTTGCATCATTTTGTACTGCACTAATTTGGGCTTTGTCTGATGCGATTCACATAATTACTACAGGTATGAACGTTTTGTTTTGGCACTTGAGGAAGCATCAAGAGATGTCTTACCTGTGTTGAAAACAAAGGGATTGAAGGTTAATCTTATTAAGCACATCTGCACATGTGTGCCTCTCTATGCATATATATATATATATATATGTTTTTTTGACATGATAATATCTGGCACAAATTCATTATGTTAACCGATTCCCCTTTCAGACTATTTATGCCCTCCTGACAAGCAAGCCAGAGCAAGAGCACAGATTGCTTTCTGCACTGGTTAATAAAGTAAGTTTTAATTGATTTTTTCCCCTAATATGGAATTATCAAATTTTCAATTTATACCTACTATGGCTGGTGCTTGTACTATAAGCTATTGGAATTCGATTTGTGTATGTTCTTATGTTCTGATTACTTTCAGCTTGGAGATCCCCAAAATAAAGCTGCATCGAATGCTGACTTTCACTTGTCAAACCTTTTGTCTGACCACCCAAATATGAAGGTACTACTATATAAGGAATTGTTGTTCTATGTCAGTTTGATGTTCACAAGGCCAGCACCTATTTGTTTATGTTGTCTATTGCTTTATCCCATCTGTAACAGATGAAAAGTTATTTCCAGGCTGTTCAAGGTAAATTTCAAAATATATGAAAATGTTATTTTCCTTGTAAGGAGAATTCTATAGTGTATTGTTTTGCCTTTCTTTACCTGCTTTAACCATCAAGTCTACTGTTACCACAATACTTTTTATTGTTTTAGAACCCATTTTAGCCATTTACATTGTGCAGAAGAAGGATGTAAACTGACTTACGCGTCTCTCTATTTTTTGATCAATTACCTCATATATTCCCAACCACATTTTTTTAGACATTTGAAAAACACTCTTATTGTTTGTTGCATTTTCACGTGAAGAAAAAAAAAAATTGTTTCTCTTGAGATTCAGTTTCTCATAGATCATGTCTATCAGAATTCTGTCATTATCTGAAATGGGAATAAAGTAATTTGCATTTCTCTAAGGCTTAGACTGTTTACATGCATAACTGTCAAGTTTCTGATATGATAAGTTTGTGGTGACTCTGCACACTATAATCATAATTAATAAGAGCTGATGTTTGCAGGCTGTTGTTATAAATGAAGTGGATACTTTTCTCTTCCGGCCTCATTTGGGATTACGAGCAAAGTACCATGCGGTATGTTTAATCATTTGTAATGCTATAAATTAAATGTCTAGTAAATTTGGATATGCTTGTTGATCCTTACCACCTTTATTTCTTGAGGATGAAAATCATCATGCCTTACCAACACTTCCCTTTTTATCAGTTGATTGTTAGAATACTTCAGCTCTTTTAGATTCATGGTTTTGGTTTCTACGACTGATTTTTTACTTTGTTTAACCTGCAATGATCATTGATCTTCAAACATATGTAGGTTAACTTCTTGAGCCAAATTCATCTTAGCCACAAAGGAGAAGGACCAAAGGTGGCAAAACGTTTGATAGATGTCTATTTTGCACTGTTCAAGGTATTTTTGGACTTTCGTCTCTATCTTGTGTCAATGCATTTTTTATCACTTCTCTTTTTTTCAGAAAAGCTTCCTGCATCTCCTCTACAAAATACACAGTAATGCCTCTTTTAATTTCATTAGATTATCTGAACAGACTATTTTCCATTAATGGAGGATCTGTTTAGAGCAGATTTCTTTCTAACCGGGTAAGATAGTTATAAAAACTAAAGAGTTTACTACCTTGATTTCAGGTATTAATTGCTGAGGCAGGTGCTGGGGATAAGATAGATAAGAACACCAAAACAGAGAAAAAACAAGTTTCTACTTTTTCAAAGGAGAGTAAACCACAAAATTCAGCAGAATCTCACATTGAATTGGATTCGAGGATTTTATCAGCTCTTCTGACGGTCAGTTAATGGATTGCTTAACTTTGGGCTTTTCTAACATTATAGCTATGATAAAATTTGTGCTTTGAGAAATCTTGCTTTGAAGCTTACAGAGTGACTTGTGCTTTCTTACCTTCTCATCTGTACAGGGAGTTAATCGAGCATTTCCTTATGTTTTGAGTAATGAAGCTGATGACATAATTGAGGTTCAAACACCAATGCTCTTCAAACTGGTGAGATCAAGGGTTTACAGCTGGTTTATTATTTTTAGATTGCAACAAAACTCTTTCTAGAGATGTAGTCGAGCTATTCGTTGATGAACAAAACTCTCTCTAGAGATGTGGTCAAGTTATCGTGGGAATGGATTTCAATATAAATCTTCAATTATGCAGGTTCATTCAAAAAATTTTAATGTAGGAGTTCAAGCATTGATGCTTCTTGATAAAATTTCCTCCAAGAATCAGATAGTCAGTGATCGGTTTTACCGTGCCTTGTACTCCAAACTTCTGCTTCCAGCTGCCATGAATTCTTCTAAGGCAAGTAAATTGGGGTTTGTTTACATTTTTCTGTTTGAGGACAATGCCTATTTCCCTTTGCTTTCGAATGGCATATGTTGAAAATCATATTTGAGAGCCATGAATTCTTCTAAGGCACGTAAATGTCATTGATGTTTTTTTCTTTTTCTTCGCTGATTACCTTCAACATTTTCCAACCTGAAATTCTCATTACTCATTCATGATTTCAATCAGCAATTGGTTTAGCATGTATCTTTTTTCGAAGTTTCAGTTGCTTCATTTTTTGCGCTGTTTACATGGTTCTACTTTCAGGCAGAAATGTTTATTGGACTTCTTCATAGAGCCATGAAGAATGATGTAAATTTGAAGCGTGTTGCTGCCTTTTCAAAACGTCTGTTGCAGGTTATTAAATCCTTCATTTTTTTTTTTGCATGGTTCTTTCTCTGGCAAATGCTTAGATAGCCTTCTTGGAATTTCTGTTGTTAATTCAGTTATTTGTGGTGCCTCATGGAATTTCCTTTGCTTCTCTGCCTCTTCGACAAAGTTAGGGTAGTAAGTGCTAACTTAGGTTTCGTGCATTCACTTTTTTATGTCTTTTGCTATCATATCCATAGACAAGGGTCTACATTCCTTTTCATATATTTGAACTTTACTTTTTTTTTTTAATATTTTCTGGAGTAATTGGAAATGTTAACCATGACGGAAACTTATAAAAAGGTATTACAAACAAATTACAGGTTTCTGTTCTACACTAGACTGGTTATTGACAATTTAAATACTTGAGCAGGTTGTGCTTCAACAACCACCTCAGTATGCTTGTGGATGCCTTTTCCTTCTCTCCGAAGTTCTTAAAGCACGGCCTCCTTTGTGGTAAGGCTTGTTTTAATTATGATATTGTCTGTATTGTGTTGTATTGTTGGGCTGATGAATAGTTAATTGATATTTTTATTAATAAATTTCCCTCTTCTTGCAGGAACATGGTGCTCCAGAATGAGTCAGTTGATGAAGATCTTGAGCATTTTGAGGATATTGTCGAAGAAACTGATAATGAACTGAGCGATGCATCAAAGAAACAAGAAAATGATGCCAAATTAGTCAAGGGCACTGATGCTGCAAAGTCTGACAGTGATTCTTCCGAAGATGAAGAAGAGCTTCCAGCATCTGATTCTGAGGAAGATGTTGAAGATGAATCGGAGGAATTGATCATCCAAAACAATTCAATAGACCTTCAGAAATCAGAAACTCCATCCCATCATGATGAGCGCCAACCTCATGCATCTTCAAAGTCTTTCCTGCCTGGAGGATACAATCCACGACATAGAGAACCTTCTTATTGGTACTTCATCATATCAATACAAATTTTTAGGTGATATTACATGATATTATTCAATTCTATGACTCAATTCATTGTCAATGAACCAACAGCAACGCTGATCATTCGAGCTGGTGGGAGCTGATGGTGCTTGCTTCGCATGTGCACCCATCTGTGTCAACCATGGCTGGAACTCTTCTATCTGGGGCCAATATCGTATACAATGGAAACCCATTAAATGATCTAACACTTACTGCTTTTCTGGACAAGTTCATGGAGAAAAAACCAAAGCCAAGTACATGGCATGGTGGTTCTGAAATTGAACCTGCCAAAAAGGTGAGCTTGAACTCTTCTAGAATATTTACTGGCCATGGCCATTTTGTTATGCCTTTCAGACTAGGTTTCTGAAACAACTTCTGTTTTCCCAGATAGATATGAACCACCACTTAATTGGGTCAGAGATTTTGTCACTGGCTGAAGTGGATGTTCCCCCAGAAGATCTTGTCTTCCACAAGTTTTACATGAATAAAATGAATTCTACTAAGAAACCAAAGAAGAAGAAGAAGAAGAAAACGGCGGATGATGAGGCAGCAGAAGAGTTGTTTGATGTGGATGGTGATGGTGATGGTGATGATGATGTGGACGGTGGCGATGAAAGTGACAATGAAGAGATTGATGATATGTTGGACTCTGCTGATCCTTCCCTGGAAGGAGATGGTGATTATGATTACGATGATTTGGACAAAGTTGCTGAAGAAGATGATGACGACTTGGTTGGTGATGTCAGTGATGCTGAGATGGATGCACTTCCTGAGGGTGAAGATTTTGATGGGATTCCGGATGATGGTAGCAGTGACAATGATGACGATGATGTACAAGTCAACGTTGGGGATGTAGATGACAGTGCTGATGACAATGATGAATTCAATCAAAGAAAACGCAGAAGGAAATCTGTTGGAAAGACCGGGGCATCGCCATTTGCAAGTCTTGAAGATTACCAGCACTTGCTAGATGATGATAATCCCAGTGAAAAGGAATCTGCGGGAAAGAGAAAACAGAAGTCAAAAAAGAAGAAAAAATCCTCCAAGTGAATCCCACATTGCCCGCTTTGGCTGCATCTTGACCTCAAACTTCTGCTACAAAATCTGGGAAGAGCGAGCATGGCGGTCGAATTCATCTGCTGATGGTTCAAATGATATTTAATTGTTTCCCTTTTTATAGTTGCATGAATAATATTATATTCCGCTTGCAGCAGAAGCAAAGTGGTGGTGGATGTTCAAGTTTGAACTTTGAATCGACATGTTTCTTCCGGTTAATATTGCCAACCAATTTTGGGTGCAACTGGTGAATATTTATTCGTTTAGTTAACAAATTACCATTAATTTGCTTTCCGAGCTTTTTGTATGCCATTGGAATGAATGAAAGTGCATATTTAAGATTATACAACAGGTGTTTATCCGCCATCTTATAATACTATAGGCTATAACTGCACTGAAAACAAGCTTGCGGAAGCAAATGAATTCAACTTATTTTCATTATTTGGATCACATTCTTCATTAATCCCTGCACCATCTAAACTTACACAACCAGAACCCTACTATCCATCTTTGCTAGCCTAGTTTGGAAACCGAATTCTAGAAAACACGTTTGAACAGATGAACTTCTACACCTCTCACAAATTCGCTTCAAGAAATGGCGACTTCAACAGTCTTAGACTTGGGCGGCGGAGGTAGTTTGTCAATAAAAATTGTCAAAACACCATTTTCACATTTGGCTGAGATGGCGGACACATTGGCATTTTCCGGTAGCCTGAACTTCCTCAACAGCTTCTGCGGTGCTCTCCTCTCAAACCTGATGTACTTGCATCCTTCCTCTTCGCCATCTTCTCGTTTTCTCTTCCCATTGCTTCGAATAACCAGTGTGTTTTCATCCTCTACTGTGACCTGCAGTCTCATCATCAATAAATACAAAATTTGCATCAACAAACCTACCATTCAATCATTCATCAACCAAAATTTCTAACACATCGCACATTTCAAATAACCTGAACATACCATTCAATCATTAATCATCAAAGATTTCTAACGAATCCCACATTTCAACAAGAAACCCAAGTCATTAACAAACCTCCCATTCAACAGTCATCAATAAATAATCCTAACGAATCCGACATATCAAATTATCTGAACTTGTGCCACAGCTGGAAAATCATTGCCAAACAAGATACGATAAAAATGCAATCTTGTTTTCTGAAAATTACCTGAATATCAGATTTGGAGAGACCTGGAACATCCATGAAGAAAATGTACACTTTGGGAGAATCGAAAATATCTACAGCAATGCTGCTTAGTCCTTTGCTTTCATTTGTTGTCTCTTGACTAGACCTTGAAGGGAAAATAAATTTCTCCATTGTCTCAGGTAAACCAAACAAATGGTTCACTGCTGCGGCTACTCCATCATCAGCTACTCTGCTAATTTTCAAAACTCTGTATATTGAACCAGAAAGTTAGATACTTCGAATACAACCATACAAGTCGTCACTGAATTTCATTTTCTTTCAAACTCACCGAGATCATAACCCGTTTGTACAAAACTAACACTTCCTTTATCAAATTTCTAGCCATGTCATCCAGGAATTGTGGTTCCCGGGAAAATATATTGAATAGAAGAACAAAAGTATGAGTCACCATCGCGGCCAGTTCCTTACCTTGATGCACCGTGAATTTGTGCGGCAGAAAAGTGGAAGAAAATTGTGAGAGAAAACTCGTTTCGTAGGCTACCAGTGTCTCTGCAATATCTGTTGATTCTGTTTGGTTGCAAGAAATTTCGGTGGATGTATAAAACGCAGAGCTCGGGAGAGATTCAGTGCAGCGCTTGAAGAATCCGGAAAAATCACAAGCCTCGTGGAAAAGTTCTGTGCTTACACGTGTATTTTATCAGGATATTGTGGCACCGTCTGGGTTGACTTGGGTGTCCACGCGTATACCTCCCAGATTAAAGGTGATACCTGTAAGAATATGACATTATTATTTCCAAAACCTTTTGCAAAATTACGTGGAGAGGACAGACACTTGTCTCGTTGTCTGTCAGCAAGTCTGCATTTGGCTACAGAGAAAACTAGAAGAAGAAAAAGAGGGGTACTGCAGTGTAGGATTCTGTTGTTGTCGTCGTAGCGGCGGTGTCACCGTTGATTTGAGCCAGTGATGAAGATGAGTCTGAAACCTTGTTTGATGAACAGAATGAGGCCATAATTGATTCTGTCTGTCCGTTGAAAAGCGACGATCTTGATTAGCTGGAGGTTAATTCTGACATGGGCTTCGATAATGTAAGAAAACAAGTTATTGGGATTTTCTTGTTGATTGTGATGTGATTTAGTCAACGGCCATGCCCGAAACGTCAAAGAGTGAAAAGACTCTTTCAGAAATTGGAGATTTCTGATTTGCAGAGACAAGTCTGTTCGTTTCCCGTTTGTTTTATTGCATCCTAGTCAAGTGGGATTGGGCTGTTTATCTGTTTGTGGCCTAGGATAAAAGATTACTAAAGAAACCCACATCCATTCCGAGTGCACTGCTTCTGAAAAGTTGGTCATAGAAAAATAGAAATTAGTAAATGATTCCATGGAATCATTACTTGCGTATGCAAGCGTGTGCATTAGTTTCCGATCGAATCGAAACTAGAAGAAATTAAATTGAATCGGGTGTGCAGTGATTCTAATTCAAATCAAACTAAAATAACTAAACTGAGTCAAAACTGAAATTGATAGAGCATGATATTTTATTAAACACGATAAATTTTTATTTAAAAATTAATTTTTTTTACGATATTCAATATCAAAACGGTATTATGTTTTGTTCACCTTACTATCCATGCACTACTTCATTTTTGTTCATAAATTAATCATGATTAATTAATTAATCTCGTATGAAAACAAATTAGAAATTAATTTAAACCTAATCCTTTGATACCACATGGGGATGCTAGTGGTTTACTATATTTGAGTAAGCAATACTAGAATCGCAATGTTGAGTATGTGTTTGATATTGTGTCCCTTTAAAGTTTGCAAAAAGCATATATGCTCTTTAATATTCATTATTCTTATGCTTAATTAATTAAGAGAGTAGTAACAAGGATTAGCGTATGATGATGCTTGATATCTTTCATGGCACATGACATAAATCTTCCATATCAACCGCAATGATATATCTTAGTTGTTTGTTCTCATGCACTTGGTTTTCTTCAATTGCATGCCCCTGGCATAGCAAATCCTGTTCCAAGAGATCTCTGAGCTCACTCACTTACTTATGAGTATTTATAACATATTATATAAATTATAAGATATTTTTTAAATTATTTTTTTTTACTCTTAAGTAATAAATAAATTTTTTTCACTTTATTAATTGAATATTCTTATTACATTAGTTATATTAATATAATAAGATTGTTACACTTAAAACTTTCTTGTTTCAAAAATTCATGATTTAGAGATTAATTGTTGTTCAAATATTTGTATCTAATTCATTAAATATTATTTTTAGCTCAAAAATTGTTGAACTAATTATTGGATTTCTTGTTGGTGGGTGAAACTTGTACATGTTAACTATAATTACTAATTACAAGTTATCTCTAACTAGAATGATTAATTAACATTAATTTGATATAATTAACGACATAATCTCCAATTTGTTTGGGTTAACCATGACTTGGTACACCAAGATGCCAAGGGACCACTAGCACCACCGCTCTCAACCAAGCAAACATGGTTCCATTTTCATTTGGACCATAAAAAATTTTAACCTAATCCAATCATAATTTATAAAACATTGCCAAATGATTAAGCAACTCATGATTAAATCATGAGAATTCTTAAATACCTTAAATTCTGATTCTTAGACTCTTTAAGTACTCTTATCAAGATTAGAACAAGAGAAAGAAAAGGTTAATAATTTACAGCAAAAGGGAGTTTGTCTATGCATGCTGAATATTAAAGTACTGTTGGGCGGGATCCATGCATGAGAAGACAACCAAAGAAAGCTACAAAACGACATTAAGTAGTGACAAAATGGATTACAAGTAACGCATAAGAAGATTCCCAATGCTTATTGCTAGCTGCCACTTGACTATATACTCTCTCTTTAAATCTCTTTATCGAAAACAAAGAAAACCCAGTTGGGTTTGGTGTTTTCTCGTCATGGCCGAGGGAACTAGTGATTGCTTACCAACCAACAGCCTTTTTGTTGTCGTTGTTGCCATTGTTGCCATGGATACATGAACAACAACTTCATCCTACACTGCAAACAAATTGAATCGACATACATACAATGCATGCAAACATACAAACGCTAATATAAATTATCTTATACAAACATGTCAAATAATAAGATTTTGATGCGATTTACTCATGTGGGCATCGCCTGCCATGCTGCAAATGAAAATTGGATACCAAAATCTCTAATGGCTTACTCTTGATTACATCATTGAATAAACAATTAAAACAAACAAATAGCAAGCAAGGTTAATAAAGTAAATTTACAGCCAAAAGTATCGTTTTCCGAATAACCAAAACACACCCGCCAGCAGCCAAACCAAACAGCAACTAGTTTTTGGTTTGCAGCTTTTATAAATATCTTATTCTTAGCCGGTTTATATCAAACCCGCGGGCCATGCACGTAGTGGGTGTGACTAACAATTGCAAATTTAAGGGTCTAAATGTCAATAAATTAAAGTTATATAGACAAAATTGGGGGCGAAAGTCACAATTTTAAAGTTAAGGGGGTCAAATTTTAAATATAACTTGCACGAAATGAAAATCCCATATAAATACGAACCTTCTCTCTTTCTCAACTCACATTCCAATATTAAAACCAAAATCCTCTCAATTTCCTCTCAAACTCTCTGTTTCTTCAACAATGGCGAAAGCTGGAAAGCTAACGAAGCTCAAGTCAGCCATGAAGAAGTTGCCATCTTTCACCAAGCTTTCTCGAAGCAGTAGCTCCATAGCTGCATCCGCCACCGTCGCAGACAATTCCGATCACCATTATCATCATCACAACGATGACAAAAACTCGAAGGAAGAACAAGCTCATGCGGTGTACGTGGGAAAATCACGGCGGCGATATTTTTTGAGCCCCGATATCATTTGCCACCCTCTTTTTCAGGAGCTGATTGAAAGATCGGGTGGGTTTGATGATCATGGAGAAGTTGAAGTTGCTTGCGAAGTTGTGTTGTTTGAGCATTTGTTGTGGATGCTTGAAAGTGGTGGGTCTCAGCTTGGATCCATGCAAGAGCTTGTTGAGTTCTATACTTGTTGATGATTTTCTGAGTAAACAAAAGAGTTTATTAATTTTAATTAGGGCATAATATCATTTTGCAAAAGAAAATAAAGATGCTTTTAGTGTTAATTTTTAGTGTTCTCTTTTGCTTTTTTATCCATCAATTTGGATGGTGATAAGAAAATTTAGTCGACCCATTTACTATATAAAAGGAATTGGGGTTTGTTAATTTATCAGGAAATTTGTCAAGGATATTTGTTCTTTGGTTAAGGGTTTGCTTCTCTTCTATTCTTTTACTCTTCTGTTAATTACATTTAAATTAATGGGAATAGTACACCTAATCCTTACATTTAGTGTCAAGTTAGGCATCATTCATGTGAGGCCATGACATCCCAAATGAAAGCAAATTGAAAGTACTTTTTCTTTTGTATGCTTGTGGTAGTTAGAAATAATCACTTTCACTCCCCACAAACTCTTTCATTTTCACAAAAGTTCCAATTTTGCACATTGAAAGAAATAAAAATAATTATGTCAAAGCACATATTTTTATCAAGGAAGATGTACAATAAAGTGAGAATCTTGCTCATATCTCAAGCCACTCATTTTTGGTCGCCCATTTCTGGTCCAACTCCTAAAAGAGAAACTCAAATCTTATTAGATTACTAGTACACTCACTATTCAGTATATCAATAAGATTCAAAATATATTTAATGTTGTTATGTAATTTTTGAGATATAATAATTATCCAAAACAAACAATATTTACTCAATTATTGAATTTAAATTGTTCAATTAAAATATATTTATTAGCTAATTATATATTTATACTTACCTTTTATTTTATGTAAAGTTGCACTTGAGTTGGAATCATTTTTTGAGTATGTCTTCATCGATTAGCAATTAATATTGATTTTGTGTGTGTTTGGATTTCAAAGTGATTTTACCAGAAGTGTTTTTGTTTACAATATTTCCAAAAATGCACTAGTTTGGTGTAACCGAAGCAAATTTATAGTTTATTGGGCATTAGGTAGAGCACCAAACACAGCACTCACTCTATTAAAAAAAAAAAAAAAAGGCATAGTGTGAACTTTGAATGTGTAACAAGTTGTGTTATGAATGGTTAAATTAAACTAACAAGAGGGAGACAATATAGAATATGTGGGTCATAATATTAAAAAATTAAAGTAAGCAGTCAACAAACAAACAGCAAGTAGTATGGTACATTGTACTTTAATTTTAGAATAAGGTCAAGTATGCATGTGTGTATTATTTATATGTATGCATGTGTGTGTGTGTGTGTGTGTGTAATATCATTTAGTTTAATATGTTAAATGATTGGATAGTTAGGGATGCTTTTGCAGCATCTATCTGTTGAAGTCTACTTTATCACATATGACACCTTAATTTGTATCAAGTATAAATAAATAGATGATATTGATAGATATTATTTTAAAAAAAAAAATAGGTATTTTTGAATAGTTTGACTATTTTTTAAAAAAAATTAAATAAAAATACTTTAATATCAAATATAACTACAATATAACCATTTGGGAATTTGAATTAACAGAAGAAATTTTCCTCTATATCTATATGAATCCGCGTTACTCCATTCTAATTTCGTTTGGATACTTTTTAAGATAAAACTTCTTTTTTGATTTATTATCAAAGTTGAAAGTGATTAAAATTGATGATTAAAAAGAGAGAGAGAGAGAGAGAGAGAATACTTAGTTCAATTTTTAACTTTAACGGTAAAAAAGGAGTGATCAAATTCTATTGAACGTGACTCACAATGATCATTTATTAAAGAAACTTGAACCATCTGAATCTATGTACATTAGGATTATACACAAATTTATTCTTCCTTTAAATGTTTTATTCTTTAATATATTTAGGTTTTTTTTTTTGTCATCGAATTGATCATATATATGGTGACTTCCACAACATTTGAAATTTTTCTCCTCTTTTTTCCTTGTAAAAGAAAACCAATACAAAATGCAGTAGAGAATTTATGCCTAACAATTAATTATATAACAAGATACTTAAAAATTCTTCTAAACCCACCAAAATCTCTTGCCGATTTTATTATGACATTGACTTGCAGAGAATTTTAATCATTCAATAAATGTTGCTAAGAAATAAGACCAACTCTTAAATTATAACCTTACAAAATGCCTCAAATAAGTAATTTACACCATAATAATGGTACTGTAAAACTATAATTTTGTACTATTGTTATTATTATATTAAACCTTCATCCTTCTAGGCTGATGTTGGGAAATAGCAATAATGGTAAATTATTTAGTTATTAAGATGGTTCATAACATTTTCTAATTGTTGGCCAGTGTTGAGGTAGCGCAATATTTTAGAGGAAAAGAGGGCAAAATGCTTATTGACATTGATGAGGGTGGCTCAATGCAGCTTGATGCTGTGTAGCAAATACAGTCAAAAGTTTACAACTATATCAAAAACAGTTTTAATTCTAGTGGGTTTTTGATATATATATCACAAAAGGCTAAAAGAAATTTGTAGAGTTGAAAAAGAATACCTTGCACTACTAAATCATAATGAAAATACACCAATAGCCGATTTCTTCTTATTCAATACAATATGTAAAGGCATCATGCCTACCTCAAGTAATATCTATTTGTATATCATCTTTTACACACTTTTTGTAATATGACCCCAATCACTTGCCCATTAGCTTTATTATTAGGTAATTTATTACTACTAAGTCAATTCCCTTACTTCTAAGTCAATTTTTCGCTACTGAGGTATACATATATGTGTATGCATATCTATATATGTATGTATGTATGCATGTATATATATACACACACACACACACGTATAAATCTACACACCCCACCAATTTCATGCAGTGATATATATATATATATATATGTATGTATATGATTTCGAAAAAGCATATAATTTTGCGGTCTAAATGTCTTGACATTTAAGTAAACTTTTTTTTTTTCCTTTTTTTGCAATATAGATGCGGTGAGGAGTTAAGCTGCATCTTGTGGACAAACAGCGCCTGTTCACTCATTTAAGAATTGATAAAGTAATAAAATAAAACAGGTATAAAGATTTGTTATCGCAAAAAAACTTAACGAAAAGTTTTAGATAGAATAAAAATTTTTCGGTTAATTCAAAAGTCACTTTAAATTTTACTAAAAAAAATTACAATGGATAATTTTTTTTTTATAAAAACTCTTGCAATACTAATATTTATAAGTTTTAATGTTTTTTGCTCTTATAAAATCGCGAACCACATGGTCTAAAATTGAAATTCCAGTAACTAACACCTTACAAAACTCAAAATGCTTGCAATTAAGTTTTAAAAAGAGAAAATATGGTAATTAAGGTTCTCAAGAAAAATCATTCACAAAGGACAAAGAACAAAGAAAGATTTTGTGATTCCTTAAAAAACAATTAAGGTTTGGAAGACTGAAGAAAACTCAGAGAAGAATGTCTATTGCTCAAAGATTCAAAATCTCCAAAAAAAACCATTCTTAACCTTAAGTCATAACTTGACATATTTATTTTTCGTAGGTTCACTCAAGCAAGGGTTAGGTCCGAGTCAGGCGAGCTTCCCATGTAGCACAACCACTCGAGCAAAGGTCAGATGCTAGGTAGGCGCCAATCTTTTGGTTGATGGTAGCTCGAGTATTGGTCAGGCATTAGGTAGGCGGCCATGACCGCTAAAGCGCCGATCGAGAGCCAGGAAGGCAGCAGCTCTCTGCTTTCAAGCTGCTCTAGCACTGGTTGAGTACATTAAAGTGCTTGCAAAGTTCTGTCTCTTTTCTCAAGTGTTGAATTGCAGGGCCTCTTCTGTGAGGTCCGTTTCTTCTTTTTATATTTTATTGCATCCTGCTGCTGTAAATTGTTTTCTTAATTTCTATTTTGAAGACTATGCATGTTCTTGGGGAATTGAGGCAAATCTTACCTCCCCGCTGTCTAGTGTCAAACATTGGAACTTTACAATAAGTATAACAACGTTTAATTATGACTTTTAAAAGTTGTAGATAGTTTGCTCTGGATTTCACCTCATGAGAGACTATATGTTCGGAATATGAAATCAATAAGAAGTTCTGTTTTCAGGTATGGTATTGGTCAACTGTCTATGAAATTTATCATGAAAATTATTTATAATCTATAATCAAGAAAAGCTAAAACTTCTTGCCTCTACATAATACTGAATATTAGATGCTTGTTTATTGATTGGTTCAGCATTTAACATACTAGAATTTGCTGTCGTTTACTTGTGTTTCAGTTCTCGTATAAGCAGCAGCCTGTTTACGAAGGTGGGACTGTCACAATGCTGTAAATTACTGCCTGTCGTCTTTTGTTGGGAGCATTGCATAAGGAGAGTTGACATTGAGATTACTAGTACAGAATTTTAGTGTGCAACGCCACTCGTGAAATCCGGAAGAGCTTCAATGTTGAAAGGTGTTCTTTTGAGGTTGAATATATTTTAGAGAAGATCGACGGCCTTGCAGTTTACGGAGTCCCAAACATAACAAACTTTTAAAATTTTGATTTGGGTGTTTTATTGTTGTTCTTTTATTTCGGAATCATAAACATGGGGTTTCAAGAATGATTGATGCGAGACAGGCCATTTATTATTATTGTTATTATTTTTTGTTCTTGTTCTGCTTCTTGGCATCTGATGTCTGAGGGATTGCACAACCTTGTCTAGAGTTGGATAAACATCCAGTTAACAATTTAAGTTACTATGTGCTTATGCTAAGAAATTAAAAACATGTCCTCAAGGAAAACAAACCTTGTCTCAGTTCTACTATCTTCTGTTGCTGTTTGTGTCAGGAAAACAAACCTTAATCCCAAGTTTTCAACAACCTTCTGTACAGCTAGCTTAAGACTCTTCAGCAATGCCGGTGCTTCGTCTTCCATTACTCACTCAATGGACATCGTCCCATTAAAGGGGCCAGCCCTGAAATTCTCCATAATTACGACATTATAACAACCTTTAACCATAACTCATTAGTAATTTGTTATATAATCACGTACCCGAATCCATACTGAACACAAAAGATTAAATGAGAAAGCCAAGTCTCATCTACGTTGATTAGAGCCATATGATCCGCTGACGGGGTTTTTGAACGATGGCATATCACCGGCATTGCCTGAGAGTCTTAAGCTGTACAAAAGGTTGGGTCTAGGGATTAAGATTGTTTAATTTCCTGACAAGGAAAGGAGAATTGATGAGAAATTAATTCAGCATTTGGGAGAAGGATATATTCAAGTAAGCAATTAAGCTAGCATGGGAGTGTATTCACTCTTCGTTTCTGTAGCTACAATTTTAGCAACATGATGAAGATTCAATCCCTGAACCCAACCTGTAATTGGATTCCGCCTGCCAGTTATTTCTTATGTGAATCACTCTGCAAACGTTCAGGCACTGCATATGTGATTGAATCCAGCATTAATCCCTGTTGCTTAAATTGTGCATAAAGATCTACTTCTTCGGCAGTTGTTGGACTTCTTCAAGACAGTCGAGTAAGATGTTACACGTCACAATGTTAGGACAGCAGCAGTCGGCAAGCATCTGGTCAAACAGTTTAGAAGTCAACTCAACTTTGTCCGTCTTGCCAAAGCATTCGATGATCTTGCTATATGTAAAAACATCCGGACTCAAACCTTTCTCCAGCATCTCCTTAAACCTCATGTGAGCTTCATAAAGATAACCAGTCTTCCCTAGGCAATTGATCAAAGAATTGTACAAGATAATATCAGGTTTTCAATGGCTATTCTCGAGATCTTCAAAAACCTTGATGGCCTCATCGCCATTTCGAGCACTCCCAAAGCTTGAGATCAGGATATTGTAAGTAAAAAATGTCTGGTGAAGGGACATCTCGCTTGATTTTTTTGGTAAAGATCATGAATGTGTGATATTTGCTTCAATTTTCCAAGGGCTGAAAATACCGTATTATGCATGATTGTATCAGGATTTACTCCCTTTTCATGAACCTTACTCATCTTGTCAATAGCCTCTGTTGTCTTTCCTTGCTGCACAGAGTCTCTTGATTTTCCTTGGAGTCTAGTATTAGTAGAGTGACCTTTTATCTGCTCAATCGTATTTTCTTTGCTGACAGGGATTTTTTTCCGGGAAACTTTCCCTGGATGTAAGTAAGGGTTCAAAATGGAACATTAATCGGAGTGGATTCTGCGGGATGCTGTCCAAAAAGTTCTTCAATATTCCCAACGTTGTTAGAGGTCTTTAGCTTTACTTTAGAGACGACTGTGAAGACTAATTGAATAACCGATATTATTTTTCATACACACCTCCGAAATTCACGGTTCAATTCCTCACAATGATGCCATCGTTCTTGATTTTCCTTGGAGTAGTGACTTTTGTCTTCGTGTTTTCTACAGTTTGATGGCTTCTTCGAGTTAGATGCATATGATACATTAGCTTTAAAGCTGAAAGAAGATGGAAGATGTTGCATACCTACTGTGAGTTCTCTTTCCTTTGTTTATGTAAAAAGAGATGGAAGAGACTGGGACTTTTGTTTTGGGGATAAAATGCTTCATTGATGTGTTAACTTTCAATTTCCGAGCTGAAGAATTTTATTGATCCCTTATGCAGATATACACCGAGAATTGGGTGAATTCACCTGGGAACTAGAAGATAATCCATGGCGATCTTTTGTCTTTCTACCAAAAGATAACTGTTACATTGCAAAGGCAAGTTCTTTTCCCTCAAGCTGGTTTTCTTAAAGACTTGATATCATCAATTTTGCTCTAGGAACTATTATCTAAGTATGAAGCAGTACAAAACTAGTACACATGCATCCAAGAAGCCTGAAAATCAATTTTCTACACTGATTATAACTTATGAAGGACAGGAATAATTTGCACATACTTCCCTGGCCATCCACTTGAATTGTGCAATGCCGTAGCTCCAAAAAAGCTGATGTATCAAGTTGTTTACAACCTTTCAGATTCCCCCGGCTGGATATGACAAACATGGCGAGGGAATGTCATAGATGCACAAATGGAGATGAACCACCCTTCCTGTATTGTCGGCATGTCTATATCAGTTAACGCAGAAGGTAGTGTCCCAGGTACTAAATCCGGACCAGGTGATTTCAGAGTCGAAATTGATTGGATTAAAGCCTTGAGAACAGAGTGAGTTGTTATTGTACAGTGATTACTATCAACTAGGAGCAGGTTTTGCCACATCCTTAATCACTGTTGCTGTGATAATGTGTCTGTTATCTTCCAAAATAGAAAAATTTTGCTTTGGTAAGAATGTCAGCAGCATAAACATGTAAGATGACTACTAATCTGGGCAATTTTTTTTACTAATCTGGGAAATTTTTTTAAATGCTAATCACATTGCAAGACATCATGATACGACAAATTTAAGTTTGTCAGCTCAGCAGATCCACGGCCACCACCCCAACATGCTGTACTGTAGATTGACTGAAATTAATAAACTAAAAGGTGTGTCAATATACGGCGTGATCAAATTTTTGCAAGTTGGATTAATCAATAAGAGCTGGTAGTTAAGAGTATGGACCCATAAAATCATAAAATGTATTGACGATGGTACAGTGAATGAAAAGGACTTTTCCACACAGGTGCAGTCAATCAATCAAAAAAGCAGCTTTCCTTCTGTTAAACAATGTTATCACCTGCAAATTGCTAGCTGCAAATTAGCTTATACTTGCACATTCTTCCCCATTTTCCTTGATTATCTTCTTCTCATATCATGAAGTTGAGTTTTCTCCATTAATAGCTGGAAATTTATGATCCTCTTACTCAACATCCTTTCATCATTGTTCCTGCTACGTGCACTCACAATTTGCAGTTACTGTTCTTCTTAGAATCTCCCATGCTTTACCAAATGTGAAGCATGTGAAACATCCTTTTGTTGTCAAAGTCAAGCAAAACAGAATCATTATGGAATGGATGACGTGGACAAACAAGTTCCAAAGACACACATGCATACATGAACATGATACAGGTTCTCTCTTTCCCCCCAATCGTGAAGTTCGAAGACTGAATGCTGACCAGTGACTTTATAAACTGTTTCCAGAAAACACTCCCAGCCGAATTGCTATGCTGTGTCATGTGGGTGTGTTGCCAACTTTTGTTTCATTTTGGTGCTCAAATTATTTTCCCTTTTCAGCATTTTCAACACAATCATCGAAGAACACAAAGAACTGGATATCCGTGGAAATTGCAGTAGCAAATCCAGATGGGCAAATCTCTTGGTGTTACAAGTTTTATATTATGATAAAGTTGTCAATATTTTTTATAACTGTACACTTGTCAAAAACCCAGTTAGCATGGTGTGGGGTAGACTAGGTGAAGTGAACTTTTCTTCTGCATTCCCATGTCCCTTCTTTCTCCATGAAAATTGGTTTCTGCTTCTATAAATCACTTTCTCGGGCTTGAAGGAAACACCAAGCCGTACAAATTGCAACTCGTAGAATCCTACTTATTATAATTAATTATTAAATAAAAAGGAAATACGTGTTGCAAAGGGCGTGGGACCTAACGTCAGACACCACAAAATGCCGTCTAAAAAACGAATTTACAGAACCTTCTGGAAACACCAAATCTATCAAAATATCTACCAATTACATTCAATCCCCACCGTCCATCCGTCCGCGAGCATGACCTATTGTAATTCTACTGTAAATAAATAATGGTATTGAATAAATAATAATTTAATTAATTGAGATAAAAAAACACACAAGCAACTTGTACAAATGGCCGGTTTCTGGAGCCTTCCTGAGTCTTAGCATTTGCTGGAGGGAGAAGTAAGCTCACAATTGGAGAAGAGAGAAATTATTTTATTCTTCTTTCTGCTTCTTCCCCTCCGGACAATCAATCAATGAATATATGTCTAAGATTTTATATTTGATAAAATCTAGGTGGGTCTGGTGTTGTTTTTGTTTTTTTTTCTGGTTTTTTGGTTTCCGGGCTGCGTTTAGTTTGCTAATTCATCGACAAGAAAGACAAAAAAAGATTGTGTTTTGGTTTGGTTTGTGTTTGAGGAATCGGGAATGGCTAATGGAGAGAAGAACAGCAATGATTTTTATGCAGTATTGGGGTTGGATAAGGACTGCAGTGCAACAGAACTCAGGACTGCTTATAAGAAACTTGTACTGGTAGAGTTAGCAGCATTTTCTTCCGTCTCCGTTCAAGTATTTAATCAAATGGATGTTCACTTTTTTTTTTCCTCATTGTTTTTGATCCTGTATTTGATCTGTTCTTGCTGCATGAACTTCTGAAAATTTTCCTTCAAAGTTTCCCACTTTGAAGTTTAAATTGTGCAATGAGTTCCTGGGTTGTTACCATTTTTTTTCTTTTTAATGTTGCTTGATCAATTGTGTGGGAAAACACTTCTCAAAATCACTATTTTTGAGCTTCAATTAGTCTTCTTGAGTTTCTAGGTGCTCTTCGCCCTGTTGGAAGTCACCCAATTACTTTTTCTTATTTCTTGGAAAATCATTTTTCCCGCGAAAATTCCTGTTGATCTTGTAGTGAAAAAGGTGTTTGTTTTTGTTTGGAATATAGAGATGGCACCCAGATCGTTGTTCGGCTTCGGGCAATTCAAAGCTCGTCGAAGAAGCCAAGAAGAAATTCCAGGCCATTCAACAAGCCTACTCTGGTAACTTCACTAAATTTCAACTTTTAAGATTTTATGCAATTCCAGTTCATTTTTTTTTTAATTTTATCAATGTTCATGATGATGAATAATTATTGGATTCACGAGATGCTGTCTTCTTTTGTCTTTCTGCTTTATGCACAGTTCTGTCTGATGCCAACAGGAGGCTTCTGTACGATGTAGGAATTTATGATAGTGATGATGATGACGATGAAAATGTAAAGCTCCATTATTTTGTTCTTCCCCAGTTGTCCATCCTCATACTTTCGTGGAATTTGAGATCATCATTAGTGACTGTTTTTGAATTATTGCAAGCAGGGAATGGGGGACTTCTTGAAAGAGATGGCAGTGTTGATGAGCCAAACAAAGACTAATGTAAGTCCTCAATTGCATATTCTTGTTATTAACAGAGGAAATTTATAGATTAATTGGAGTTGGGAAAGGTGGTTGGAAAATCCTATTGCTTTGTTCAAGCTTTTATTAATGGCTTTTACTTTTGCTGTTTGGCAAAAGAATCATGGTATTTTGATTTCTCCTAATTTTAGTTATTTTATATTGACCCCAAAGACTTTATGCCTTTATGGTGGCATGATCCTCTGCGTGTTCAAATTCTGAAAATCAGTCATTCATGGACCCTACTTTAGCTCTTGTCCAATTACATGCAAGTTCTATTTGGGCCCCCAGAAAAGTTGTGGTTTGGAAGCATTGAATGATTGATCCATGATTCAATTCAAAACTCTACCTTGAGCTTCAAGCAACGTGTTATGTCATTGATTTTGATGTGCTTGGAATGTGAATTTGGCAGGAAAACAGGGAGGAGAGTTTTGAGGAATTGCAGGAGTTGTTTGAAGAAATGTTTCAAGGGGACATTGAGGCATTAGGGTTGCGTTCTCAGGGTAGTAGTTCATGTTCTACTTCATTGTCATCATATGTGTCTTATGGTGAGACTTCTGTCTCCAACAAGCGTAGTTCATCAGAAATGAGTTCGGGAAAGTTGAATGCAGAGAATTCCCTTAGTTTTGGTGCTCACTTTCAGAGTTTCTGCTTTGGGGTATACAAGTAACCTTTATTCACATACGTTGCAGTTTCTTTATTCATTTATTTGTATGCATCATGGTAATTAAAGTAGATTAGGTGCAACAGATTTAAACTTTTTTGCCGACAATTTTCCTCTTGATCGGTTGATTCACTAGAAACTTCTGTGAATTTGGCCTATAAGCTCAAATAGCATCTATTTTGTGCCCTGTTTGAAGCCTTTAGCACATTAAAAATGGCATTTCTTTGGCCCATTAAGTGTTTTCCTCATTCCCTGTAAGTATGATTCAGTTTCTAAATTAAAGAATTTGCCTCTATTTTTCTGAAATTGAAATGTTAACTTTCAATTAACCAAATGAAATTATCTGAAATTCATTCTCAAAACAAAACCATGCTTACCAACTGCTATGGTCTGCCAGTGTTCTTTTAGTAGTCCCTTATTGATGAAGTCTTCATACTTAATGCTATGAAGACAGGTGGAACACCAACAAGAGTTCAGGAAAGGGAAGGGAGCAAGAGGAAGAACTCCCAGAGGGGCCGGCAGTAGAAGACAAGGCAGGAAAGGAAAGCTTTTATATGGTCACGTTGTCTCCTGCAACAATTACTCGAGTCTCTCAGCCTCATGATACACTCATCAGTTACTAGAAATCCACTCCTAGCTTTCTGCCCAACTCACCGAATTAACCTCAAGCTGGAGATTTGAAGTTGCAATACCTTGCCAATGCATAAAAGTTGGCAGAATTTTGATTCATCACTTTGGAGATGGAGCACAACCACCACTTACGCTGCTGCTGATGTCAAAACTAAACCAACAGAAGAACCTAATCAGAGAGCATGCCGCAATCAAATAATATTGCCATGTTCTAACAGTAGAGTGGGGGGTGATACGTATCTCCAAATTTCAATTTGTTTTCCTTAGTCTGCCGGATATTATCTCCTTCTAATGTAAGTTACACTTTCATCGAACATTCCCAAAGTCATTTGGAAGTTGATGCAAGACAATCCTCAGATTCTGCAGAAACTGAAATATCAAGCATTTATATTACAAAATTGCTCCCATTTCTTCTGGTGTCCAAGTCTGGCTCCATTTATCTGTTCAAGAACTTGTATATTTTGGTATGTTGTGTCATGTTAAATAGATATCAAGTAGATTACAAACACTTTTGAAACGGTGACTCTTAAATTTGGTGAATCACATGGCTTAAAATGGAATAAATAACCCACCCTAACAGCCAGATATTTAGTACAATGAATGTTGTGCATTTATCTGTGGATCTAGTTTCCTGTCAAAACTGCCTTCAATCAACCAACCGAAGGTCCCCACTCCCGACGTTAGTTGCTCAAAGGGAAAGCAAAACGGGGACCAATAGGCCAGATTTGTAAAATACGAAACAACACGCGACCATCTCAGAGCCAACCAGGAGAGATGCCCTAGAAGTTACTGAAAACAAAACAGAAGCCGAATATCATGAAAAAGGAAGAACTTGGTTACAAAGATTAAGGGGCTTAAATAATGAGACATAGGTCATCAAAATATGTTGTTTACATGATTTTGTGTGCATATGTCATAGCAAATTGCCAAAATTGGCATGTTGCACCGTACAAAGTTACGATAGTGATTAAAAAAAAAACTATTAATTAAGCAAATTGGGGATGCAAAAAGTTGAAGAAAAGGTACAAGTTGGCAATAAACATGTTGTTCAAGGCAACAAGTTGAGATTTTAAAAATAACAGTAATTATAATAATGAGTTGAAACATGTTGATAATAGAATAATATTTTTTTAAAAAAAAAAAAAATCATGTTTAGTGTTGGAAATATCCTTCTAGATTCAACCACATGAATTGGGTGTTTGTAATTTCTTGTAATTATAACATGATTAATTAGTTTAGTTTTTCTATGTGCAATAATTGAGGTGTTGTTTGTTAAATCCATTTTAACTTTTTAGATTTCTTTTCTTGCGTGACATCTTTTCCAATTAAATGGGTGATTAAAATTTTAGATAATAGTATTAAGAATTGATTTGAGTATTGAGACAGATTCTATTTAATTTTAAAAGTAAAATTAATAGTGTTTTGGTGACATAAACTTTTAGTGAAATTTATTTTTTTAATTTAGTACTTTCATCTAATAGTAATTGTGACTTATAAATCTCCACACCTCAATACTAATCTGACTCTATGTGCTGTTATGATTTCATATTGCTGCACTCACCCAAGAAAATTGTAGATGAATTTTGGCTATTACAATTAACAAGGGTTGATCTCTGAAGCCTAGTTTCAACCAATCCAACATAATTGCCTTTTAGATTTCGTCTGTCTTTAGGCTAATGGTAACCCACTCAACCTTGAGATTCTAGATGAATTTTAGCTATGCACTTATAAGGGCTGATCTTCGGCCTTGTTTCAGCCCAGCTCAATTGCAACCACTGGATCTTTTTGTTGAACATGTTCAATTGGGTTTGTAGGTCCATAAGGCTGAGCACCATCAAATCAATTCACTTTTCATTATCAATATTTGAGAGGTAATATATTGGAACTCCTAACCCCTTAGTTGAATTTAAAAATCTTTCATCCTCGATCCAACTCACTAAGATTAATCCCATTCCTAAATTAAATTTAGCTAAGATATAAGTAACTAAAGTTGGTTTTTATCAAATGCTAATGTCTATAATATTAATCTAATCAAAGATTAGGGTCTTCTAGTGAGAAAATGACAAAGAAAGTAAAGAATAGAGGTAGGACAATGGAAGAAGACAAGTTGATGTAACATATGAGCAATATTTTCTACATAACAATGAATGATTGATAATTATGTTTTGCTTTCACTATCATAGCATAAGCCTACCTAATCAAACTAAATTATTTGAGGCAATTATGTATAAGTCTATTGGCTTATATCATATCATGTGTAGACTATAAGTGAAAGTCTTTGTGCATGGGTCCGTTTACTCAATCAAAGGTGATTGTTATTCAAATTGGACCATTGGAGGGACCAAATTTTGATGTTAATTGGTCCGTTTACCGTTTCAAACAAGCAATTCCCATTTTCTATGACATTGCATTATTTAGTGGGGGGTAAGAACACACGGGTCCCTTATTTTTATATTTTTCATAAATAAAGGCATAGTTTATATATTTATACAAATAGGTCCCCAATGTCTTCCTTAATGACCAAATTATCTTTATGGTATTGAATTTTGGAATTTCACAACCTAAATTAAAAGATTTCTTTGTGCCAATTTGATGGAATCAAAACTTTTATTTGATATAAACTAATATATTATGTTCTCGTTCTTGAAATGTATAAAAATTTAAGAATTTAGATGATATTATTATTATTATTATTATTATTATTATTATTATTATGTTTCATGTGGAGGGTAAGTCCTAAATCATTATATATTCCATGTAGAGGGACTATAGATGTGATTCAAGCAAGAAGAATGAATGATTTCAAGTCTTTTTTCCAATTAGGGTTTCACAAGTCTCTTGGGGCCAAGGTGTTTTCTTGTGCATTTATAACTTTGTGACAAAGACAAATTACTATAAATTTTATGTGGATATGGGCAGTCCTTGAAGTGACAAGATATTTTTATTAAGAAGAAGAAATAATTTAGTGATTCCCATCACACAACATAGTTGGTGAATGTCCCACAAAAGTAATAATGAGGCCAGCTATGCAAAAGAAGAGCTATAAACAAACACAAATCCTTTGATTGGCTAACCCGAAATCTCATCCAATCTATGTACTTAATATTGCAACATTTAAAGACACAATTAAACCCTAATAATGAATGTTAAAAGTAGATGCACCATCCTTGTAAGCATTCAAAGTATAGGACTTGGCTAAGATGCATACATTGTATTTTATATTTTTTAATGTAAAATTTAAAATATAAATATAAATATAAATAATTAAAATAATTAATATAAAATTTAAAATACATAATATAAAAAAATTAAAATATGAATATAAAATTTACAATTATTAATATAAAAATTAAATAATTAAATAATATATAATCTATTGTATTGGGAATGGAGTGGCTAGAACTAGATCCAAAAAAATTTCACTTATCTTATATACACTTGTAGTGTTAAATTGGATCAAAATGTTAATAAGATATTGAGGTGGGGACTCGATGTCTGCCCACTTGACCAAGTCATTTCACATCATCTTTTAATTCCTTCCTTGATCTCATTTGTTTACTTTTGCATTTTTCATCCAATTGTCTTGGACTCAATTGCTTAATTTAACACTATATTTATTGTTTTTATATATTTGCATATGTTGTATGAAATGTGTTTGTTAATTACTCTGAGATTAAATTACTAAATTTATGGTTAAATTTTATCTATATTCTATATTTTCTAATTTAACTAACATCTTTTATTATTTTCTAGGACAATGATTCTTTTTGTAGTATTTTATATGTTTAATTTTTAAAAATTAAAATTGGCCCAAATTTTTAATTTTATGTGTCTATAAATTTTTAAAAGTCAAAAATATAAAAAGATTAAGAGAAGATTATCGGGTCCTTTCTAAACCTAATTAATTTGTCAAGATCTTTAAACACATGCCATAATAATAATGATCAAACCCAATTATTAGATAATCTCCAAAATTAACTACCCTTTGAAACACCAACTACTAATTAGTCAAGAACAATTAAACCCATCAATTTGACTCATATTACTATAATTTTTTAGTTTAAAATCATTTAGATGGCTCAAAATGAAGCCACATTAGTCGGAGCCATTGTATCAACATAGCCATCAATAATAAGCACTCCTTAAAATTATCATCATGTTCTTCTTCTTCTCTGTAAAAGAACCCTAGAAACTGCATTATTTCTTCAGCACAGAAAGCACAATACGAAGAAACTCTCTCTTCACCATCCCCACATATCTATCTTCTCTCAGTAACAGTCGTTTTGGGTCAACATTAAACAAAACCAAAAACAACACAAACTCGCCATATTTTCAAGACCTTTTACGGTTGTTACACAGAGAAGTGTTTGATCATTAGATAATCATGGGGTTCCTCCATAAGCTCTGGGACGAAACGCTTGCTGGGCCTGCACCTGATTCTGGCCTTGGCAAACTAAGGAAGTATAATTCATTTTCGGCCGTCACACGACCACATCCGGTTGTTGTACCCGACGATGTAGTGATTTCTAGGAGTATTACTGTTCTCCGAAGCAATTCTGGTTCAAAAAACTTATCCGTTGGTCCCGGTTCAGACCCGGTTTCTCCTGCAGGCTCTAGCAATCCCGGGACACCTTTAACACGTAAGTTCCTGTTTTCAAAAACCATTTTTTCTGTTTGGTTGCTCGGAAACATTAAGAACGAAGAGAAATGAAATCTGTAAAGTTATATGCAAGTGGGCTTAATGGATATTATGAGATGGTTACGATGGGTAGGAAATATACAAATTTTATTTTCGTTTTCCTTTGGTTTTCTCGGCAATCAAACACATATTTGGATTTACGTCACGTGTGAATGATTTTGGTTTCGTTGAATGCAGCGGGTAAACCATCCGGAGATTTCAAGGGATTCACCAGGAGAAAACCATCAGCAGCTGAGGCATTAGAACGTGAGGAGACTAGAAGTCGGAATGTTTATGATTGGTTATCTCTCTTTTGTTACCGAAAACAATTTCAAACGCAACACGTTTTTCTTATTTCAAAAAGCAAAAATTTATATCCCAAATTATGAACCATGTAATCAATCAAAATGACATGTTTATAACCAGAGTTTTGATTGTTTCAGGATCGTGATAAGTACTTGGGATCGTTGATTAAAGTGAGACGATTTTTGATCAAGTAATCGGCAACCAGACCACACATATATTTCTGTACATAGAGAACAAACTTTGTGGAAATTTTCTTAATCCTGTAGTCAAAGTTATCCCTCCCCAGTAACTCGTTCAACCGAACCATGCATCACTGCTTCTTGAAGTTTCCGAAAGAGATCACATGGTAATACTATGTTTACAGAATTTGTATCCCGAGTTACAGATACAGACTCCTGTGACTCCTTTGCGATTTGGGTTGCAAAGTCTGTGAGCAGGAGAACCAGCTGCCGCTTTCTAATTTGAAGACTTTGCTTTTTGGAGTTTGCCGTCTTTTTCACCTTCTTTGTGTACGAGTGTATACTGCTTTCTGTTTATGGGTTTGCGTTTTGTTTCTGTTTTTTCTGTACATATGGACTGTATTCTGAATCCCCCTTTCAATGAAATTCGACTAGAGCTCGCTAATACAGCAACTTGTACGAAACTCCCTGTTCATTAGTTTAATCTCCCTGTGATTTTTTTTCCTCATTTGCAGACTATCTTCAGTTGAATAATTGCAATTTAATGAACTGTTTTGAGTCCTGATTGCTAAACACAAAATTGATCAAACAAAGTGTGGCGTCCTGAAGAAATAAAGAGCATTTTTTATTTAAGCAAATGGGAACTTCCTGTTATTTGCACGCGTGTGTATATATATTTGAGTTGATTGGCATGTTCTGGAAACCATGGAAATCCTGGTTGCGGGCACTGCTTTGTATCCAGAAGCAGAACAATAAGTCCTGAAAAGATTTGCCACAAATCAGGA
>CP135574.1:6590990-6638238 GCA_032401905.1 Swietenia macrophylla | reverse complement strand
AAATATTTTATATGAATTGTATTTAAAGACTATTTAACTTCATTTTAAGATTATCTGATTATATCATAAATAAAAAAAAGTATCTGATAATAATATTATACTATGATTAAATTAATTGACTTGATAATTTTATAATTTAAAAATTAACTTGTAAAAAATAATCATTCAAATATGTGACTAAATTGAAAAATAATTTATAATATATTTTTAAAATAGCTCCATTGTTAGACTTGTGATCTAATAATTTGTGGGCTAATAATGAAAATTTTCCAACAAGAAGGTCAATATAGACAAGGTGGAAAGGTGAGATGTGGGGTACTTAAATTTAGATAACCTACTTAGAAAATGTTATTGTATTATAATTATAATTATATATATATATATATATATATATATTATATACATCTTAATATGTTTTAATATTTTAATTTTGTCGAGATATAAGCAACACATTTATTAGATTTAACTATAATACATTAAATATAAAATATATTCGATATTTTTAATTTTTATGTTAATTATTTTAAATTTTATATTTTATGTTTAAAAAGATGTAATATAAATAAAATGTACCGTACATAATTAAATCCCATGTTTCCTCCGTCAAAATTTAAAAGATTATTCTTTTTATTTTTTTTCTTTTTTAAAATTATTATTCGCCTAAGTGCAAGATGGTAGGTAATAAAATAAGAAGAATTTGATTGGATTAAGATGATACGTGTCAAGATATGAGTGGAAGAGATCACAATAATGTGGTGGCGAACTTTGTACGAGGACCGTAGATTGGAGTGCTTGAATTGTAAGATACGTTTCTTTCTTTCATTCTCATTTTCAAAACTTTATTTATTTAATATTTTAAATATTTATTAAATGGGACCGTTAAATCACAGAATCTATTGTTGACCCTTAACGACTTAAATATGATAGGAACGTGGACATTTGACCTTGCCATAAGAATTGTCAGTGAAAGTACTAATTTGCCCTTACTTGGAATAGTGGTCCATTCAATATCATTTTACTTTTATATGCCCTAAAAGTTAATTGGACAATATTACCCTTCTAATAAGAAATTTGATGATTTTTTTTTTTGATTTTCAAAATCAAACCATTAGGTTTATTGGTACAACATTCATATTGCTCACCAGTGAAGAACAGTAAGATGTTGTTTTTAATCTCTTTTTAATTTTAATTTAAAAATTATTTGCTTTATCATTTTTCAATCTTTTAAAATTTTAATATACTAATTCTAAAAATAATATTACATACAAGTATTGTTTTATCTAGTAAGTAAGTACAATTAATACTATTTGAGATGAAGTAAAATTATAATGAATATAAAGAAAAAAAAATTAAATTTATGTAATACTTATATTTAATAATATTTAACATCAAAGTTGCATACGAAATAATTAATTTTATGATATATTTTATGTATTTATTTAAATATACAAGTACGATTGTTTTATGATAATGCTATTTTTTTTTGTCTTCGTCTTAATATTTAAAAATATAAAACAGTTAAAAAAATAAATAAAAATATGTATTGCAGGGATTCATTTTTTTCTAATATAAATATATTTGAATTAAAAAATTTATTAATACATATATAAAATTATTCATGTACAATTATAATTGTTTTATTTTACTAATAATTGATTACTAAAATATAATTTTTAAGTAAAAGATAAAATACTTTGTAAGATCTAAATTAGGTGTCAATGACGAGTCATCTAATAATTTAATTTAGTCCATAAAAATATAATTATTAGAAGTAATTGTACATTGGAATTAAACAATTGCTTCAAGTGAATGATTTTATTTACTTTAAAAAGTAAAAAAAAATTTAAACAAAGTGAAAATATGTAATTTTTTTGCTCTTTTTTTTTTAATAAGAAGATGGACAGTTTAAAAAAGAATAAGTAAAAATAAAAAAAATAACAAAGAAGAGCATTTATATTACGAAAAAGAGAGTTTTTTTTTAATTATAAATGAACTCCAAGTCGTAAATTCATTCTAAAATTATGTAAATCAATCTTTAATGTTCTATTGTATTTGTATCAACTTAAATTAACAGTAAGCCTCAAAATACAAAAAAGAAGTGGGTGGGAACGATTCAATAGGAAATCAGAAGGACAATATGGTAATTTCAGAACAAACTTAAGGTAGAATTGGGCCATAATTGTAAATTCAACAAACTTTAAATTATCCATATTAAAAAAGCCCATAGTAGTAAATTCAATAAACTTTTATTAAAATTTTTTTTAAAAATAGACATAAAAAAACCACTGTCTGAAAACAAAACAAAACTCAGACACACTCCGCGCTCTCTCTCTCTCTTTCTCTCTCGTATCCTTTTAAGTGGAGTATATAGAGAGATAAGAGGAGTAATGGAAAAGTGAGGTAGATAGAAAGGGAAAAGAGCAAAGCAAGAACAAAAACAAAGAGAAGGAGAACGTACATTTGAAAAATGAGTAAAGCGAACACTATGTTGTCATTGTTATAGGGGTTTCTTTTCATCTCTTAAAACCCACAAAACCAAAAAGAAACAATAGTAGTAGTGTGTAAATACCATAAGAGAAGATTAAATACAAAGCTAAATGTTGAGGTCGATCTCATTGATTGACTACCCAGGTACGCTTTATCTTCAACGATCCAACCCGCATTTGTCTCTCTATTTTTTATTGAAGATTTTTTTTAAGCTGCATACGATATCTGTGTCTGTGTTCGGATGGGATTTCGTGCTTGAACGTAGTTTTATACGTGCGAATGCTGGTGGTTTTGGTTTTTGTTGGAATCAGATCTGATTTATGTCGTACAAGTGTTGTTTACTGTTTCAGTGCCTTTTTTTTTTTTTTTTTGATTTTGAGTTGGTTTTTGGATTAACATCAAATTCTTATTTTTGGTTAGCAATCTGGGTATGGGAGTAGTGGCTTTTATAGCTATTGGGTATCTATTTTTTTTTTTTTTGGTGTGCTTTTGTTAATGGAGTGTAATTTTCTAAATTGGAAATGTGGACTAATTTAGTACTGGTTTCTTTCTTTGACTTGGGGTATTCAGATTTTAATTTATTGCTTGGTTAATTTCAGTTTAATATGCGGTTCAGGTGCTTAGATAATCCGCTTTAGGTGTAGTTTATTTTTCTGGTGAAAATGGCAATCTAGAGTTGATTTTTGTTGGGGCTCTTTTTTTTTTTTTTTGAAGTGCTGATGGTTTTGGGACTTGATTATCAAGAATTTGAGGATCTGGGCTCATTTTTATAGAGAAGTACACGGGGTAAATGAAAAGGTTAGAGAAGAGCTAGTGTTAAATAGTAGAGTGAAAATGAAAGCAGATGTGCCTCTTGATTATGCGGTGTTCCAACTCTCGCCCAAGCACTCAAGGTTAGGAAATTCTGATGGATATTTGTGTTGAACTTAATTGTGTATTACTAGTTATTGTTTTTGATTTTTAATAATTTTCTATTTGGGCAGATGCGAGCTGTTTGTATCGAGTGATGGGAACACTGAGAAGCTTGCCTCAGGGTTGGTGAAGCCATTTGTAACCCATTTGAAGGTTGCAGAAGAACAGATTGCGAGAGCAGTTCAGTCAATTAAGCTCGAAATTGGTCAACATGACAATGCTGAGACTTGGTTCACAAAAGGAACACTTGAAAGGTTATGCTTGGTACCAGCTGAGACATTTGTTCCCTGCATGGATGAATGGCTTGAATTCATCTCTTGATTTGATTCACACTTCTTGTTTCCAGGTTTGTGCGGTTTGTTAGTACACCAGAGGTTTTGGAATTGGTCAATACATTTGATGTGGAGATGTCTCAGTTGGAAGCAGCCCGGAAAATATATTCACAGGTAGTAACTGCTATTTCTTCTATTGGAGAAGAAAATACTTTTATTTTCACTGACTCTGGGAGCTCTTGTATTTCAGGGGACCGAAGACCACCTTTCTGGTGCAACAGGTGTGTATGTTTTTGTTTTGCTCCATCTAGCTTCTTTTATTTTCCCTTCTTGGATTAGTCTTGCTACAGGAAACTCAATCTTATTGTTTTTATCTAGTATGAAATCTTTTAAACTTGATGATAAATATTCCTTCAGAATAATGTGAGTTATATAGTCAAATGCCATAGTATCTGGCATTTGGTGTTGCTGAGGCGTCACTGATTCAGATGATGTGATCACTCAAAATATTAAGATAGCATTTAGTATAGATTCTTCTTAGTTATTAATGTGATAACGTAACATCCAAAATGGAAACATCTTCTCATCAAGGAGAAGTGGAAAATGTCATCGCTATATTAGGTAATTTTAGGTACTGCAGTACGAATTTCTAGGTTTTGCCATATTTCTAGGTCATCCCTATATTTGGGATATGTAGGGGCTTCGGTAGCCTTTTGATAAATTGTTTTAAGGTCACCACTTTGTAAACTTAGTTCATGTGCAAGTAATGTCCCAGCCTCAAGTAGAAAAAATTTCAGATTAATAAGAAGAATACTAATAGAAGAAGAGATCAGAAGATCTCTGCATATGTTAAATATTTAGGAGCTTTTATGCAAGTTTACGATGACTATATTCGGGCAATGCTTGCTTGTTATTGGTACCGTTCAAGGTTCAACGGACATGTGCGCGTGCAATGCTCTCAATTATGTATGCAGACACACAACATATTGTTTTGGGATCCGTTTGTTAAATCATTCTAGTGTTGCATCTCACTTATCTGGAGCTATTGTCCCGATTTTCTCAGAACCTCTCCTTTGCTCAGTTCTCCTTCTGTCACTGGAAATAACAAATTGCACAAAATATTCTGAATTATAGCTACCTTTCCAAGCCTAGATTCTGAATGAATATGAATAGTTGTGAATATGCTGACACAATGTTTGGCAATCTTTTGTAGGCATGGATGGTACGGGAATCACAGCAGCAGCTGATGAAACAAAGTAAAAGTTTTTTCTTTATCTTTCACTTATTTGTGCGCACATATTTTGTTAACTAAAATTTAAATTATGTTTAGTTTGTTTAATTGTAGACTTTTCAGTTTATTTATAAAAATAGGTGATCTTTTGGTTCCTAATTTCTTGTGTTTTCAGTGAATGATTACAATTGAAGTTACTTACCAGATATAAACAAAAAAGAAAAAGAAAAAATTATAACCACGTTTGATTGAACGTGGTAATTGAATTTTAGTCATTTTCTCAAGTTTTTTTCTTCCCAACATTGCTCTCTAACTTTTCCATTTTTTTGGTCCAACTTCTTCAGGAAGGAGCTTTTAAGGGCTATTGATGTGCGTCTTGTTGCAGTTAAACAGGACTTAACTGCTGCTTATGCTCGTGCAGCATCCGCTGGTTTCAGTCCTGATACTATTACTGAACTCCAACACTTTGCGGATTGGTTTGGTGCTCATCGTTTGAAGTAAGAAATATTGAAAATCTTGCTTCAATTAGAAATCTTAGTGGCTAAATCCAACTTCTTTGTGTGCATGTGTGCTCTAATAAAATCAAAACAACCTGCAGAGTTATCAAGATAAAGGAAATGATTGAAAATTACTGTTTGAAGATTACTCCTATGGTCTTTTTTTTTTTTTTTTTTTAAATTCTTGTTAAGATCAGGGACCCACAAAAACTCAAACTTCACATCAAAATTTAATGTAAATTTGAAATTCTTGCCTTTATAATTGTTGGTACTGGCTCAACAAATAAATCCAACTTGTCAAAACTCACGACTTAGCATGATCTAACAAACTTGATTAAGATGTTTAGATTGAGGTTTTGTTACGAGTCAACTCAATTTCTTGATGAGTTATAAAGTCAGTTGCAAATTAAGTTGATGAGTTTCAGAATTTGTGTGACGTCATTTACTTTTTGTCTATGACATTCAGAATTAGTGCTTTTCTCAGCCTTTTTAATTATATATATGTATCCTAGATCAATCTTTGTGCCCACTTTTTAAACCTATATTTTGATTAAATTGCAATATTGATGATTTTGATAAAAGCTTCAATTTTTGTAAATAAATCTGTAAATTGCTGCCTTGAGAACTCAACATTGACACGTCTCATTTTCATGTGATTTTCAAGTGTCCCTGGTGAGTTTAGCTTAAGCAATTAGTTGGATTTGTCAAGCTTTTAGCTGTTAGAAATATCAATAGGTTGCATTCATTGAAATATTACCATGTTAAGCAACAACAACTGAGGTCATCAGAAAATGAGATCTTACCTTCCACTTTAGATTGGTTGGTTAGACAAGGACTTGAGATTTATTGTAAAAGTGATTGGGAATTTCAGAGGAAACAAGGAAGTTTTGTGCAAATTCATCCCTTGTCCAGATATGATCTCTTTATGCAATATTATGATCCTGATCTAGATGGATGACATGAGGTTGATCATATTCCAGTTCTTAATTTTGGTTTTTGCATTTTCTTTTTTCTCTCTATTTTGGGACATTGGATTTTGATTTATGGTTGAGTGGTCTGTTATATAATTGATCAATCAATGGCCTGCAGCTTGTCCCATGTAGGGTGATCCCAAATGTGCAAAAATAATAAATGTGGCAAAATCTTGCATAAGCTCAAATCATTACCACTGGATTGATATCTGGGAATATCTATCTTTGTTCAGATCTGTCATTAAATTTTTTCGTTTTGTGTTTTTGGTTATTTATTATCTGTCCTTTCTACTCTTGATTTTGGAGCACTGGGAGGGATACCTTTGACCGGGTCAAATAGAGCAGTGCTAAAAAATTTGATATGTCACATATACATGTTAAATTGATCTCACTCTTTCATCACAAAATGGATTTGATCCTTTAATATAACAAATTCACCAACCAATATTCTCTTTTGGAATCTTTTGTTAAAAATGAATAATATAAAATATATTATGTTTTATTGGGTCAAGAATATGACAAGGTAATAGTATTCTTAGCCTGTCACTATATGGCAGATATAGCAGTTATAGGGGAGTTTTCCAATCTTCAATATCCAGCTTCTCTTGTTCTTGTTACCTTTTTGTTGCTCTTAAATTTATTCTTTTCTTAACTATTTTGCTAGGTTAACATAGAAATTATATTAAGATTGTTTGTTTTCATCTTGTTCAGGGAAGCTTGTACCAAATTCATCTCAGTGTGTCAAAGAAGACCTGGTCTGATCAGCCCATGGAAGCCAAGTGTCAACCATCAAGTGGTTCAGTCGTCGTGGGAGTCTGACATGTCAATTGATGACCCCACTGAAGAACAAAGTGGGACCCACCAGCTATCTGATAATAAACCCCTTAACCAGCCAAAACCCTCCACTTGTCAGCAACCTAAGTCTATTTTCCCTACACAACAACAACAACAAAGTAACCAAGATGAAACTGAAAACAATGATGACCAGAAGAAGAAACTGGAGGCTGTGACCGAGCCAATAACGAGTCAACCCGCAAGACGACTCAGTGTACAAGACAGAATCAAACTTTTTGAGAGCAATCAGAAGGAGAACTCATCTGGCTCCGGGGGCAAAACTGTTGTGGGAAAATCTGCAGAGCTAAGACGACTCTCATCTGATGTATCTTGTTCATCAGTAAACACACCAACAACAGGCACCATTGAGAAGGCCGTGTTGAGAAGATGGAGTGGTGTGAGTGATATGAGCATTGATTTAGGGAATGAAAGAAAGGAAAATAGTAACACAGAAAATAATCCCTTGTGTATGCCATCTGCATCATCTATTTCCAATCCCAAAATTAATGCATTTCCAGGTTTTTCAGAGGATAACAATGACCACAAAGATAACAGAGAGTTGAATGATTGGGAAAGTTCTGTTAAATTTGGGGTTAAGAGTGGTGGAAATGGAGAAGATGATGATTGTGGGGTGAAGTTGAAGGGTTCTTTGGGTGGTGGAGAGAAGATTGATAGGTTTAAAGTTCAAGCAAGTTTTCTGGAGAATGTTGGGGTGAAAAATCAAGTTGCTTCATGGATCCAGATTGGGAATTCTGTAAGTTGGGCTGGGAATTTGAGTTCTAATGGTGAAACTGGGAATAATAAAGTAGATGATGTTGAGCCAGTAGATGAGGTTGTGGCTCAATCACGATTTATTTCTTCTCATAGTCATTCACAGTCTCTATTGGGACAGTTTGAGGGTTATCAGTCAATTTCCCAGCCACAGCAGAGATCTTTTACAGGAGAAGTTGAAGAAACAGGGAAGGAATTGCTGCCATCTGGAAAGGAATCTATTAAAGTGGAAGATTCTGGAAGCCAGAGAATGAAATTTCAGAAACCAGTTGTTGCAGGTCCTGAACAGGTTAAGAAGATTCAAGGTAGGAGAGATGAAAGCAGTTCTGTTCAGGGAAATGATAAACTAGTTTTTTCACGTAAAAAGGTCTCTGAGAGTCAAGAGAGTTTTGCTGCAATCCCACCCCCACTGGCTGAGCAAGTTCAGAGGTCGAGGCAGTTGAAGGGAAATCAGGAGCTCAATGATGAGCTGAAAATGAAGGCAAATGAGCTGGAAAAGCTTTTTTCAGAGCACAAGCTTCGGGTTCCAGGGGATCAGTCCAGTTCCACGCGGAGAAGCAAGCCCGCTGAACCACAGATTGATGCAGCTGTAAGTTCACAATACAGAAAACCAACAGTGTCGGTCATATCTCCTAGACAATTGTCTGGCAAAAGCACAGTGATTGAGCCATCCGGGAGTTCAAGTAAGAAGGCAAAATTCAGTACTCCACCCATGAAAATAGTGGATAATCAGGACTCTGGCAATACACTGAGGCAAAGTTTCTCTGAGCTTGGTCTCTCTGATGATTCTAGAGGAATGTTTTATGAGAGATATATGCAGAAAAGAGATGCAAAACTGAGAGAAGAGTGGAGTTCTAAAAGGACAGAAAAGGAAGCCAGGCTGAAAGCCATGCAGGATAGCCTTGAGCGAAGTAGGGCTGAGATGAAGGCCAAATTTTCCGGGTTTCCAGACTGTAAGGATTCTGTTTTTACTGCTTGTCGACATGCAGAAAAACTAAGATCCTTCAATTTTCGATCAGGTCTGAAGATGGGGCAGGTATTTTATGTCATAGTTGTGTGGTTTTTTTTTTTTTTTTAACCCATGAATTGTAGAATTTTTTTTTTCCAGTTTTTCTGGCATTCAAAAGCTGCCTGATTATGTTATATGTTGGCTAATTTTGACTACATGAATCTTTTGACAGCATCCAATAAGTTCAATTCAGAGTGAAGAAGATGAAGATCTTTCTGAAATTTTCGACCAGAAATACTATGGACAAGATAGATCATTCAATGAGATGTCTTCAGGGGATAATGCTTCTAGAAGCTCCCAAGCTAAGAAGGTTTTGCCTAATAGAAATTTGTCCTCATCTACCCCTCGCACTGCAGCAGCACCAATTCCACGATCATCAGCCAAAGTTTCCAATGCTGGTTCTGGAAGGCGAAGACTTCCATCAGGAAATCCTCTAGCACAGTCAGTTCCCAATTTCTCTGACTTTAGAAAAGAGAACACAAAGCCCTCTTCTGGAGTTGGCAAAGTGACAACCCGTTCACAGGTGAGAAACTATGTCCACAGCAAGAGTACGAGTGAAGATATACCGAAGGAAGAAAAGCCCAGGCGCTCAAATTCCTTGAAAAAAGGTTCCAGTGTTCCTGTGGAGTTTTCTGATATGCCCCCATTGAATTCTGATGGTGTTGCTTTGGCACCATCGAAATTTGATAAAGAACAGACTGAGCATGGCCTCCATGACAAGAACTTAAAAGGTGTGGAGTCGAAGCCTATCCTCAGAAAGGGTAATGGCATAGGTCCTGGTTCAGGAGCAAGTATTGCCAAGCTAAAATCCTCATTTGCAGCAGAGGCGTTGAGAAATGAAGAAGAATATGATGGATTGGCATTTGAGGCTGAAGATTCAGCATATGTGGCCAAAGAGGATGAAGAAGACGAGCTTGAAACCATGGAGGTTGAAGAATGTATTCACATTGATAATGGGAAGCCAAGACTGAGCCAGGATTCAGAGAAGGTGGGTAATTCTGGTTCTGAGAATGGCGATTCCTTGAGATCCCTTTCTCAAGTGGACCCCGATTTGGTTGCTGAATTACCTGCTGCTGTGCCTTCAACATTCCATGCTATAGGGTCTCTGCAAGACTCACCTGGGGAGAGTCCTGTGTCGTGGAATTCACGTTTGCATCATCCATTTGCTTACCAACATGAGACCTCAGATATTGATGCTTCTGTCGACTCTCCTATCGGGAGCCCTGCATCTTGGAATTCCCACTCTCTTAACCAAACAGACACTGATGCCACTCAGATGAGGAAAAAATGGGGAGGCGTGCAGAAACCTTTTCTTGCATCTAATTCATCTCATATGCAGTCGAGGAAGGACGTGACAAAAGGCTTCAAAAGGTTATTGAAATTTGGAAGGAAAAATCGTGGAACAGAGAGTTTGGTTGACTGGATTTCTGCTACAACTTCTGAAGGAGACGATGACACGGAAGACAGTAGAGATCCTGCCAATCGGTCATCAGAAGACCTGAGGAAGTCCAGAATGCAGAGTCATCCCTCAGATGAAGGCTACAATGAAAGTGAATTGTTCAGTGAACAGGGTAACTTGCTTTGTTAAATATTTTTCATTCCATGCCATGCATGCTGATTGACTGCATTTTTTGCTTATATTATTTGAAGTTTGAGTAACTATTATTTCGAAAAATTACTTCAACTGCTTCTGGCTTTGAGTTTATGTTGTGTGTGGAATGTATCTCAAATATCAACAAAACACCATAGACATGAAAATTCATGAGCTTTCTTCTCAGATGTGCACATGGTATCAGAGATGTTTAGCTAGCTTTTTTCTTTATATATATATATAGAGAGAGAGAGTTTTTGCTCGTAGTGATGCCTGCGTGGGCGCGTGTTTTACTTTTGTATACTTTTTCTAAATTCTCCTTTTCTTTCCATTAATATAATTTTTTTTTCATGTCCTATGTAAAGACATGTTTTTACTAGAAATATCAAACTACCTTTGAAAATTGAAAGTACATCAGCTGAAAATAATCTTAGTTTTTTTTCAGGGCCTACAGCACTAGGATTTAAGTGTTTACTCTCTCTGTAATAGTGTATCCAAGAGTCTTAAAATCTATCTTGTGCATATTACAATTAAGCTGGGAATGAAAGCACTTTGATGTTTTTCTCCTTTTTGGCAGTTCGTGGGTTACACAGTTCTATCCCAGCACCTCCAGCAAACTTCAAGCTGAGGGAGAATCATATGTCGGGAAGCTCCATAAAAGGTAATTCATTTTCATGTAACTAGTTTTTCTTACCAGTAAGTGAAAATTAATGCACCACCATCATTTCCATATGAAGGAAAATATATCCCCCGTTTAGTGCTAAATTGTTTTTATCTTTTCTTGTTTTCTTGATTGTTATACTTATGTCGGTTCTAAATTTTGCAGCACCAAGATCATTTTTCTCACTCTCAACGTTTAGAAGCAAGGGAAGTGACTCAAAGCTGCGATAAATTACCTCATATTGAAGCCAATGGCAAGTGATTGGGATATCTTAAAAACAATAGGATGTAAAGGATGATATAATATAAATAGATATGCTTGAGGTAGGTATGATAAAGGCATCTATATATGTTGTATATTGTATTGAACCAAAAAAAATGGCCTAATGACGTATTGTCATTGTGATTTTGGTAGTCCAGGGTATTCTTTTTCAACTCAACAAATTTCTTCTAGCCTTGTGTGATCTATATCAAACTCTTGTTGGTATCGAAATTGTTGGCAGTTTAAGAAGAGTGATGTGATTATGCAGAGTGTTAACTTACTAAAATTTTGATTGTTCTTTTGTTTGCTTTCCTTTTGTAATTGCTGCAATTGTCTGTGGCCAGAGGAATTAAATTTTATACTCTCTTGTTTATACAGATAATGAAAGTTGAATATTTTGAGGGAACATCATTTGTATTCTTATGCAGATTATGTTACAATCATCACAGGGACATGCATTGCACTCAAATTTTGCCATTTTACTGATTTGTGATAGCTGTGCTGAAGGGGAAAGGTGGATTTACTTAATATTGAAACATAGTAAAGTGCGAAATTTTCTTAGGGATTATCGGAACAAAATTGTTAGTTGAAGTAAATCTGGTTGTTCAGGATTTCTGGAATTTTGGGGGACTTTGGTTTCTATGTCCAACCTAGTTACCTTGTAATCTTCAGTATTGTTTATTGTTGGTCTCCTTCAGTGCTGGACAACGAAATAACCAGATTCTTGTACGCTTATCACAGTTTGTCTTTGTCTGGAATAACAAGAGTTTCACGATTCTCAGGGGCAACAAGATGTCAGATTAAGCTTAATGAAAGGTTTATACAGAACGTTAAGGTCTCATATGTATCATAGCTATCAGTGTACCTAAAAGATTTTATTTGACGTTCTAAAAAATAATGTGAGAAAATCTTACGTGGATTGTTCTGTATAAAACATTGAACAATTATGACCATACTGTCTATTATATTTTTCTGTTCTCTATGCATTCAAATTTGACGTGCTAGGACTCTAGAACACTGCCAAATATGTGAAGACATTGAGAAACCTTCAATGGGAAAAAAAGATTTCAAACTCCTGCTGTTTTCTTCTCATTAACTACAGCCGTCCCCTCCAGATTCTGTACTAAGCTAAAAAAAAAAAAAAAAGAGTTTTGACTCTTTAATTAGCCTATATTATATTTTCTGGTCAATGAAACTAACTCCTGGCCGGGTTTGTTCAGGAAGAATATCAAATGCAGTGAATTGTTCAAATCGATGTGTTTGATGACAAATGGAGAACCCATGATTGCTTTCATGCGTTGATGACATACGGAGAGAGAAAGAGATTAAGACAAGATCCAACCTTTTGTTTCTTAGTTTGAACTTTGAAGTTGTCCCTACCAAATCAGCGAAATCCAGAATTGTACATGGAAAAAAAAACACCCACAAAAGTCAAAGCTATCTGCTGAACTTTCATGGTTGGTCGGCCTGCTGGCCTTCAATGCTGTCCCGGCACTGTAGGTGACTTGTCTAGTAGAAAGAAATCTGCTGAACTTTGATTTCTGTGTTACAAGAGGAATAAAATTTTCTAGTAGAAAAGAAATGAATTCATTATGAAACTTGGTGACTTGTCTGTTAGAGAAGCTGGATTGTGCTGAAAACATATAGAATATGAATGTTCATTGACTTAAACTAATCTCTTTGGATATAATTATTCTTCTACAGTTGAACCTTGTTCTTTTATATCATTTCTACATTGCCATCTTCTCTTATTCTTTACATATTTGCACCATCATTGATCACAAAGCTCTCGTTCATGGAGTCTTCTTTTGATATTGATTACTCCTCCACCCATGCCTCCCGCCGTCGACACCACACTACACCCGTTACCTCACATTATGTGTCACATTCTTCCACATCACTCAACTCTCGCTACTTGTCATCTCGTGACAGGACTCCGCGCAGAATCCGCCGCCCTGCTCCAACCACGCCTTTTGCCTCGGATGATGACATGTCATGGCAAGGTGAGGTTTCATGGCAATTTGAGCCCTTGGGTTGGCGGGACAGCCAAAACTTGGGTGCAGCATTAAGCCCTTGGACAGCTAGCACTCCAAACAGTAATGTCTTTAGGAGATCAGCTAAGGACTTCTATCTTTCTAGCACTTCTGGTGGATTTAGAAGCTTTGCAAATCCATATTATGATCATCCTCGCTATGCTGCAGTGCCTTCTGGAAGGCTTGAACTTCACAGCTATGTTGCCAGGGATAACGAAAGTTTCTTGCATAGCAAGGAGCATAAATTGGGTGATCATGGTAAGTCTCATCAAGGGATTTCTACCTTGGGAATTATCAAGGAGGGAAGTAGTAGGCATGTTAATCCTTTGGCTAATGAAGATGAACTTAGTATGATTGATGACGACACATTTGATGATGTTGAGAGACAACCCAAGTTGTCAGAGATTGATCATAATCATCATGGGCATAATGATCAGCGTTGGTTTTCTGTGTCTCGCGCTTACATTGAAGATGATGATAATATTATCCACGTTCATAATCATCATGGTCTTTCACATGGACAAGATCATCATGGGCATGGACCAGCACGTAGTGGTCATGACATGGAACTGGTTTCGGCTTACTCCAACGATGATATTCCTGAAGAAGAAGAGGAAGATGATGACGTAATAGCAAAACCAGTTGGGTTGTTTAGTTTGTACAAGTACACAACAAAGTTGGATATGGTTCTTGTGATACTGGGCTGCTTAGGAGCTCTGATAAATGGAGGTTCACTACCTTGGTATTCTTATCTTTTTGGTGATTTTGTGAATAAGATTGCTAATGAATCGAACTCTGACAAAATCAAGATGATGAATGATGTAAAAGAGGTACAAACAAGATCATATGATTTACATTCCTTAAACAATAATTTTCCTTCGAATATTCACTACTAATAAAAATGAAGATTTCTGATTTTTATTTGCAATCTTCAGATATGTTTACTTATGACTGGATTAGCAGCAATAGTCGTGGTGGGAGCATATTTTGGTAAGAAATGAAGATACAGCATTGACAGAATTTTGTTTTTTCTACTACTAACGTTTGTGATTATCAAAATTGCAGAGATCACTTGTTGGAGACTGGTGGGTGATCGATCAGCTCAGCGGATAAGAACCATGTATCTAAGAGCTGTTCTGAGGCAGAATATTGGCTTTTTTGACACTGAAGTAAGCACAGCTGATATTATGCACGGAATTTCAAGTGATGTTGCACAAATCCAAGAAGTTATGGGGGAGAAGGTAAACCCCTTTGTGTTCTTATCTGATTTTGCTTCCAAATCATTGCTAAAATCTGTGCCATAACATGTATCAGTTCTTGGAAAGTATTGATGCGCTGTGTAACATTTTATCTTATACAGATGTCACATTTCGTTCGCAATATATTTACCTTCATCTGCGGTTATGTAGTCGGGTTCCTCCAGTCATGGAAAGTATCACTTGTAGTTTTCTCAGTCACCCCATTAATGATGTTCTGTGGCATTGCTTATAAGGCTGTTTATGTTGGTCTAACTTCAAAGGAAGAGGTAAGAAAACAGCAAGAGCTAACAACTGTTCATTAAAAATCAAGCTAGACTAAGTACTCTATATTCTTAATTGAAGGCTTCTTATCGAAGAGCTGGTAACGTGGCAGAGCAGGCAATTAGTTCAATCAGAACAGTATTTTCTTTCGTCGCAGAGGATCATTTGGCTGCGAGATACACTGGTTTACTGGCAGAAGCAACACCTCTTGGAGCAAAGATTGGGTTTGCTAAAGGTGCCGGAATGGGAGTTATTTATCTGGTAACATATGCAACATGGGCATTAGCTTTTTGGTACGGATCAATCTTGGTTGCGAGAAAAGAAATCTCCGGAGGTGAAGCCATCGCTTGTTTTTTTGGTGTCAACATTGGAGGAAGGTAATGTACTCTTTGCCGTCCATTCATTTGCATGCTTAAAGCAATCAATTCTCTTTAAAGTATCTGAATATTCAGGGGCTTGGCGTTGTCATTGTCATATTTTGCTCAATTCGCGCAAGGCACAGTAGCAGCAACCCGCGTGTTTGAAATCATAGACAGAATTCCAGATATAGATCCTTACAACCCAGAAGGAAGAGCACTGTCAAGCGTCCGCGGAAAGATCGAGTTCAAAGGAGTTACTTTCTCGTATCCATCTCGTCCAGACATTGTAATACTCCGGTCTCTGAATTTAGTTATACCATCTTCAAAGACTCTCGCATTGGTTGGTGCTAGTGGAGGAGGGAAATCCACCATTTTCGCTCTCATAGAAAGGTTTTATGATCCTACCAAGGGTAAGCTTCTTCTCATATTAATTTATTGGTTTAACATACAAATGAGCTACCCCATTAATTAAGTGGACTAATTTAGCTAATTTTTAACATAATTTGGCAGGAGTGATTACATTGGATGGCCATGATTTAAGGTCACTACAAGTGAAGTGGCTAAGAAAGCAAATTGGGATGGTTGGCCAGGAACCAGTTCTTTTTGCCACTAGCATATTGGAGAATGTGATGATGGGCAAGGAAAATGCCACTGTGAAAGAAGCAATTACTGCTTGCAAAGCTGCCAATGCTCATAGCTTCATCTCCGAGTTACCTCAAAGCTACGACACAGAGGTGAAACAAAACAGAAAATACTATATGTGCCTTGTGTGTGTGCTCGCGCGCGCGGGGACGCGCGCACGTGAGACACATTTTTCACATAAGTTTCATGGTTTAACTTTAACTTTAAAATGGCAAACAGGTTGGGGATAGAGGAACTCAACTATCCGGGGGCCAAAAACAACGGATTGCACTAGCTCGAGCTATGATCAAAGACCCTAGAATTCTTCTCTTAGATGAGCCAACCAGTGCCCTAGACCCTGAGTCTGAGGCCATTGTCCAACAAGCCATTGACAAAATCTCTGCGGGCAGAACGACTGTTGTTATTGCTCATAGGTTGGCAACAGTTAAAAATTCCAATACAATTGTTGTTCTTGATCATGGTTCCGTTGTTGAGATTGGTGATCATCGTCAACTAATAAAAAAAGGTGGGGCTTATCATGATCTTGTCAAGCTTGCTTCCCAAGCAATATCAAAAGCTGAATCAAAAGTAAAGGACACCCGCAAAAGCACTGACTTTTCCCTGTATGAGAAATCAGCAGTTGATGTATCAACATCAAAGTACTTCAAATCTATGCAGGCAGAGAACCAAATCGAGGAGGAAGAACAGCAAAAGCCAAGGTCTAAAAAGTTTCAGCTTTCTGAGATATGGAATCTACAGAAACCTGAGGTCGTCATGCTTTTATTGGGGTTTATCTTAGGTATGCATGCTGGTGCAATTCTCTCAATCTTTCCCTTTATTTTAGGTGAAGCTCTAACGGTTTACTTCAACTATAGCCCATCGAAGTCAAAAAAAGATGTTAGCAACCTCTCGTTAGCACTGCTTGGTCTTGGTTTTGGGTGTATAATCTTCATGACTGGCCAGCAGGGTTTCTGTGGTTGGGCTGGAACAAAGCTCACAATGAGGGTGAGAGATCTCTTGTTTCGATCGATACTAAAACAAGAACCCGGTTGGTTTGATTTCGAAGAGAATTCCACAGGAATCCTTGTTTCAAGACTCTCAATTGAATGCATCAGTTTCAGATCAGTTCTTGGAGATCGATTTTCAGTCTTGTTAATGGGTTTAAGTTCAGCTGCTGTTGGTCTTGGAGTGTCATTTTTCCTTTCTTGGAGACTTGCACTTTTGGCTGCTGCTCTCACTCCTTTTACTCTTGGTGCAAGCTACTTAAGCTTAATCATAAACGTTGGACCAAAACTCGATAATAGTTCCTATGCGAAAGCTAGCAACATTGCTTCTGGTGCTGTTTCTAATATAAGAACAGTAACAACATTTTCGTCTCAAGAGCAAATAGTCAAGTCTTTTGATAAAGCTCTATCAGAACCAAAGAAAAAAGCGGTGAAAAGTTCACAAATTCTAGGCCTAACACTCGCCTTTTCTCAAGGCGCAATGTATGGTGCATATACATTGATTCTTTGGTTTGGTGCATACCTTGTGAAAAAAGATGAGGCAGATTTTGGTGACGTAAACAAAATCTTTCTGATTCTTGTGCTAAGTTCATTTTCAGTCGGACAACTAGCTGGTCTAGCACCGGATACTTCTAGGGCAAAAACAGAAATTCCTGCTGTTCTTGATGTAATTAAACGCAAGCCATTGATTGACAGTGACAGCAAAAAGGGTAGGAAAGTTGAAAGTTCAAAACCATTAGAGATTGAGCTCAAAATGGTATCATTTTCATACCCGTCTAGGCCAGAAGTGACGGTGCTGAAAGATTTTTGTTTAAAGGTTAAAGGTGGTACCATGGTGGCATTAGTGGGAGGAAGTGGGTCCGGAAAATCCACAGTGATATGGCTAATTCAAAGATTTTATGATCCAAATCAGGGGAAAGTGATGATTGGAGGTGTGGATTTGAGACAGATTAATGTTAAGTGGTTGAGAAGCCAAACTTCTTTGGTTGGCCAAGAGCCTGCTTTGTTTGCTGGGAGTATCAGAGAAAATATTGCACTTGGGAAGCCAAATGCTTCGTGGACAGAGATTGAAGAAGCTGCACAAGAAGCTTATATACACAAGTTCATTAGTAGCCTTCCTCAAGGCTATGAAACACAGGTATGCCTAATAAATCTATTGTCAATTTCTTAGTTTTCTGACAATGTTGAAGTTTATGAAGAATCATGTTGCTTTGTCGCAGGTTGGTCAGAGTGGAGTCCAATTATCTGGTGGCCAGAAACAAAGGATTGCAATAGCAAGGGCAATACTAAAGAAATCAAGTGTGCTACTACTAGATGAAGCAAGCAGTGCATTGGACTTGGAATCAGAGAAACATGTTCAAGATGCACTCAGGAAGGTCTCCAAGAGGGCCACCACTGTCGTGGTGGCTCACCGGCTCTCTACAATCAGAGAAGCCAGTACAATCGCGGTGGTACGAGATGGTGCAGTGGTAGAGTATGGTAGCCATGACATACTCTTGGCTTCCAATCTTAATGGTGTGTATGCTAGCTTGGTCAGAGCTGAAACTGAAGCCAATGCATTTGCATAAGCAATTGGCATGTAAGTCTAACCATGTAATGATCATAAAGACTTACTGTATGGCTTCTGAATTTTGTTCCAATAAAAAAATTGATGGGGTCAGTTTGCAAATACAAAAACTAATGCAGTCAATTATTTCAACTTCTTTCTACTACCATTGGCTTCATTTGAAACTGTTGTGTTTTTGCAGACCTTTCAAGGCATAGACATGATTCTTGAAAGTTGTATATCAGAAGAAATTTTATTATAGTGATTGTAATTGGTCGGTCAACCAAACTCAGTAATGTAATCCTACGCGTACAATCTAGAGGTCAATAACTTATACATAGTTAAGTTTTGTGCATTCTGGTCTGAGAACTAGGAATTGGGGAAGCTAAGCATACAAAATGAATGTAGTTCCCATTGACGGAGACTTCAGAAATGGAAAATTTATGCCATGATCCAACCTGTAGATTATGATATGTTTTAGATTAGTACCAGCTACTGAGATCAAAAAAATAATGGATTGGGTAATACCAAAAGGAGTAGGTAATCTTTCTATTTTCTGTTGAGTGGGTCCACACTAAATTGCTAAGCTTTGCTTTTGCTGTTTGAACCTACTCAAGTCAAGTTTACAAGGTTAAGACAAATTTGGGATAATGACAAATGAGTCCTTATTTTTTAATGTTTTCACAAATAAAAACAATATATATATATATATTTTCATATATAATAAGTTAATCTCTTAGATCCAATTGAAGTGACAAAATTATTCTTCAGATATTGAGTTTTACCCACAACACTATGTAATATATTAGATATGTAACTTGAACATTAAAGGGTATTTATGTTATTCTAATAGAGGTTTCTTTAGGAACCTATTTATTATAAATGAACGAGTTTATTCTAATAGAGCATGCAAATCTGGCTTTATGTCTTCTAAGCTTCCAAATTTTGGTTGAATCTCCACCAATGAATGCAACTTAAGCGGCTAGATACACCTAGAACCAATTCTTTATCCATTGTTTCACAAAAATTCTTAACTAAGAAACCAATATCCTTTGTTAATTTCCCATTTTCAATCCACACGCAAAAGTTTTGTTCCAAGTCAGCTCCTGTAATTTGAATGAAAGAATTTGACAATTGGGTATACTCACCTTTCTTTAAAATTCCACTTTCTTTACCTTAAAAGGGAAATGCTGCCAGGAGGCAACCCACAATGAAATGATCAAAAAAACCCTTTGAACATAACGATTGTGCCGTAACATAATGATCTTACACATGGGCATATTTGTCTCTTCACGCCACATAAAATTTGGCCTGAAAATTCTCCCGAGTAAACATTGTCTCTTGGCTTTGAAGCTAAGAGAGGTTGATTGTTACTTGCCTGGCATGCAAAGCTACAGGAAGTAATTCATGGATTTTCTTGCATTTTGTTTGCTGAAGCAACCTGTTATTTTCCATCATTGAAATCTATGCAATAGCATCTCAATTTTTCTCCTGCAGTATTTCTTCTTGGGTCAGTCTTGTTCTCCATTTTTCAGGTAATTTTCATGCCTTTCCCTCCTTTGCATTAGCAAATGTATTCACCATTTTTGCATGTTTCCATTCAGGATGGCATCCCTAACACCGGGAGTTATTCTAAAGCTTCTTCAGACTATGAACTCTAATGTCAAGGTTCGTGGTGAATATCGATCTGTTCTTCTGCAAGTTATCAGCATTGTGCCTGCCTTAACAGGATCAGAATTGTGGCCTAACCATGGATTCTTCATAAAAGTTTCAGACTCCTCACATTCTACATATGTTTCACTATCTGCAGAAGACAATGAGATGATTCTGAACAATAAGTTACAACTTGGACAATTCTTTTATGTTGATAGGATTGAAGCTGGAACACCAGTTCCTATTCTGGTTGGTGCTAGACCTGTTCCAGGGCGCCACCCTTTTGTTGGGCATCCGAAGGATTTGATGCAAATTTTAGAGCCATCAGAGACCCCAGCATCAGCTGATCATGAGGGAGTTAATGGATCGAAATTGAAGGAATTGTCAGAAGCAAAAGAGGAGAGTCAGACTTCAAGAAAACAGAAAATTGTTATCAAAGAAGAGAAAGCAGTTGTTTCATCTAGGTATATGCAGGGTGTTTTTACCGAAAATTCAAAGATAAATGGCCCTGATTCAAGTAATAATGCTGGAAAGAGTAAAGAGAATGAGACTGGTGGAGCTGGTAAGAAATTAAGTTCAACGAAAAACAAGCTGCAAGAGCTTAAAGGTCAGGTATGGTCTTTTAGCCTAACATATATATAACCTCGAGAGCTTACAATTGTTTATAAAGTTATGCTGTAATGAAAAGAAGAAAAAATTAGTTTACTGAATATCATCGCTGCTCACATCTCAGGCTGCTCGTCCAGTGACTCCCTCCCGGAGTCGGCCTGATGCAGCTTCATCAAAGCCAGAGGCAATTGTTTCTGGTGACAGGAACATTGCTTCAAAGCGCAACTCAAGCAAACAGGAGAACCTGAACTTGAATTGTTTGTCGACCAGTAAAGAGAAAATCAATTCATCTGAGACAATGTCAATGGCTTCTCTGCCTGCCAATCTCATGAAGCAAGGAATGGTAGATGTTCGCATACTCGTAAATCTGTTCTTTCTTTTTTTTTCTTTTTCCTCATCTTTTTGTTAACCATGAAGCATTTGTGTTTTGTTATCAATTTACAAGGGAATGCTGAGAAGAAGAAATTTAGCTTCTTTGGTGGCTGCAGAAGCTCAAAAGGAAGCATCTACAGCTGCTGCTCTTGTAAATTGTCTCAGGTACTTACTCCTGAAAATATGTGTTCATTTTTTGAATTCCTTATGAAATCTCTAAATTTGAGCTTTTTCTTTTTTTTCAGTATGTTTGCTGATCTTTGCTCCTCTGCCTCACCAGAGAATCCCCACATTTCCCTCACCAAGTTTTTCACACTCCAACAACTTATTGACCAACCATACGCTAAAAACCCCTTAAAGGATAAATCATTTCAGTCATTGACACAATATTCTGCTCAAGATTCAGATAAGTTTAGCAAAAAGATAGATCTAATTCATGGTAATATGAACACATCGATGAAGTCTTCAATAGAGTTAAGCGGAGCAGAGAAACAGGAATGGGCTAAAGTAGATGGTGCAAAAGAGATAAAAGAAATGAGAGATAACCTCTTAAATGAAACAAGAAATTGGTTCCTGAAATTCTTGGAGGCAGCATTGGATGCAGGATTTCGTGTGGGAAACCAGGAGAAGAAAGGAAAGCATACTACTGCAAGCAGACTGATGGAGCCAGATAACTACATTGCTGTCACATTATCACAATTAAAGCATGCAAATGAATGGTTGGAGAGACTAAGAAGCAACTTGAGCCCAGACAACAATGGAGTAATGGAAACAATTCATAGGTTGAAGCAAAAGATTTATGCTTGTTTGCTCCTTCATGTGGATACAGCTGCATCAGCTCTAGAGAACTGATCTGATCGCGGTTAATTCTGCAAGAAAATTATGGCTTCAGTATATTGTTTGTGATCTAATGTTCATGAATAGCTTATAAATTGCCATTGACAACTTGTATTCAATATGCTATGCATGTATCAACTAATAAGGCCATTGAAGGTCCAACTTTTTTCCTGGTGTGACTACACACACACACACACACACAGAGGCATGCGGTTTGGTTCAATCACAGATCTTTCAAGCATGTATTGTCTGAAAAATTGAGATACAATATAAACAATCTAACGATAGAAGTGGAAGTGTACCGTAACGACGGTATACGGTGGCTGCCGACAGTGTTATCTGTTAAAGTGAATCTCCCAACAGGTACAATTTGGTGCAGCTACACTGAAATTTACTATATGATTTCTGTCGTCACAGTCGAATGACTTGGCTAAAGCTGAAAGCAAAGGTGCATGGGTAGTAAAACTTGTGAAAATTATTCCCCAAACGATTTGTTTAATTATCTACCAGAAGAAAGAAACTCTACTCTTATCATATTTCCATTAGAAATAACAACATGAATGTCATCCCCTGCTGATAATTTTTGCAAATCATTTGTGCTTTGGTTCCCTCAATTTTCAGTGTGCCATCACAAAAAAAATGACTGCAATCAGAGAAATGATCAGAACGGATGTCCTGTGCAGACACAAAACTGGAACACATACCTTGAATCGCCTCTCTGCTGATTGGAACCTCATAGATGTGTGTAAGTTGACTGAGGTGTTTCTAAAGATTTGTCAAACTAGCAAACACTTAAATGGTTTAGTATTTATAACAGGTGAATAATAGAGATGCTTTGATTCACTAGTTTCCATGTAAGCTGGATATTATCTGATAAAATGAGAAACTTCTAGCATCTGATGTATCAGTATCAATGTTTAGACATCACATTATGAACTACAGTGAAAAATATTTACCTCTCAAGCCGAAGAACTTGCTGCTCCATGTTTTCAAGCTTGTGTTTTTGAAGGGAGAAGGTCCAAGCTGGAGAGCTAGAGCACATGCAAAATTCTGAAATCCAGACATTACGAATTTCGGATTGATGAATTTAGCATGTGCCCTGCTTCTCCAGCATGGCCAAACTTTTCCCTCTTTTCTTTTTCAAGTCTCTATAATCCCATGAGAACAAGCAGAAAGCAGCACAATCTACTATATATAGAATGTAACTTTGTCGAATAATGGGATACACATGTGAGTAACTGAGATTGGTTGCCAGATGTACTAAAATAGCAATGAGTGAGGCTGACCTGGATACCAGAAATGAGATTGGCAAGCATTTTGTTGGTTGATGAGTGGTTAACCAGTGGTTTTGCTTATAAAATAAGCACTTCTGTCCAACAAGCTTTGGTTAAGTGACTGCTGAAGTTTGGCGGCCAAAAAGTGGCTCAAGCGCTGGCCATTTCTTGGAAAATTGAAGTTAACTAAATGCATACATAAAGTAGCCTTTCCCAAGCCATATCAGATCACCTACCATGGCCTATAGGAGAACTGAAAGTGCTTAACTCACAGAATCCCTTATCAATAAACTATACATTGTATTCTTGCCCGTGGGAATTTTTCTTTATATCCTGTAATTTTTCCTGCCAAGCCAAATATATATTATTCAATTAAACTTTTTTATACTCTGGACTCAATTAAAATGAATTGGATGTATTGGATATATAGTTAGATCCTTTTTCTTTTTGTTTATAATGTAAAATTTGAATATTTTTTTACGAGTTAAAAATTTTGACTCAAAATAATATAAATTTTGAAATTTTAAAAGCTAAAATATCTATCATCAAAGTTAAAATATTTAAACTATAAATTGAACCATTTAAAGTTAAAATATTTAAAATACAAATTGAATCATTTGATATAAAAGTTGAAAATTTAGTATAAAAAAATATGTATATGACAATACATCAGTGTATTGTAGTCAATCCATCATTTTATATACCTTGAAAATATTGAATAAAGAGACAAACTTGTTGTAAAATGGAGAAAGAGGATTCTGTAAGCAAGAGCCTTACATTTGTTTGGCCAACATAAACAAAACTTTATAAACTTCTTGACCAACATGAATTCATTTTCCAAGTCAAATTTTTCAAGGTTGTCCTGATGCAAATTCAGCTGCAGACATCCTTGCTTTCAGGCATCATGTGATATTACAAACAACTGATGTGATGAGTGTTGAGAAGACTAGAATCAAACAGTGAGCTCATTTAATTTGTCTCCATTTCTGACTTGGGTGTCATGGTTTCACGGGACTAGCTTGACTTTGGATATATAGAAATTTGAGATTTTGTCCCAAGTTCATTTGGGTCCGTGAGATTATATTGAGGAACGATTTTTTAAGCAAAACATGTAGGCTTTTTCCCCCACCCTTGCAGCTATTGCTCTAAACTATCCGATTTTCTTCGTTATTATGCGTCAAGGAACTGTTGATGACCCAAACAGATTTCCCACATTGATTCTGAGTTGCAATAAAAAGGGCTTCATTTCATTTGGAAGTTCTGGCAACGTACTCAACGGGGAGGAAGGAGATGACCAATCTTGAAAGAACCAAAATTTGGGTAGAGTCGATGCCGAAAACCAAGCAAAAAGCTTCTGTTGTTTACTATCTCTCAAGAAATGGCAAGCTTGACCATCCTCATTTCACAGAAGTTCCTTTTTCTTCTCCCCAAGACTATCTGAGAGGTAAATGTTTGAATTATAGTCATATAAATGAGAAAATGCCCTGGAAATTGACTAAACGTTGAATGTTTTTAAATGTGATGAATACACTGAACTTCCTTAGAGGTCAAGGCATGGCCAATATGAATTTCTGGTCTTCAAAAGGGTAAATTTCGGAGAAGAATCTTACATTATTTTAGCCTTCCTACGAGCTAATATGAGTAACATGAAATTCATTTTCATTTCAGGAGATACAAGAATAGGTTTGTGTGGCAAGACTTGTCCGAAAATGACATTATTTATCCTTGTCATGGCAAATACTACATTCTCAACGGGTCACAACTAGAGAAGTGTTTGAGCTTTCGATCCTACGAAACAACAAAAGTATTATCAGACGCCAAAAAATCCACGGAAACAAGCAGTTCAAGTGATGACTCCAGTTTTACGCCCATTATTAGGAGGAAAAATCATTCATGGAGTACATTGGACAACCTTGTCGAATACAAAGTCTCCATGGGCATGAAAGGCATTGACATATCAACACAGACAGACGATAAGAGTAGACAAAGAAGATTACACAGTAAAGAAGAGAATAAAGAAAATGGCATAGTAGGGCTGAGTAGAGAAGAAATTTCTCATCTACCTTCAAGTTTTGCTTCGGAAGCCATAGACAGTTTCAAGTGCAGTATTAAGGTTGATGGATCAGCAGATATTAGAGACCAGTCAGTTGGGAATGATTGACCCAGCAGAAGAATCAAATGTCAATGATTCTAATGCAGTAGATTGCGTGTGGATCAAATACCGTCAAAGACTGTGAGTGCATAAAAAGACAATTGATGAACCTATTTCTATTTTATGGTAAGAATATTGATCTACCAAGAAATTATGCAAAATAAAGCCAGAAAATCACTCGTAATCAGAACTTTGAAGTGATCTTTCATTCATTTGTCTTCTTTGCAAAATAAGACATTCATTTGCCTTGCATCTGCTTGTTGAAAGCATGAAAATATTGCATTGAACTTCCTCATTTTATCATTCACAACAAGACAAGTAATGCCATATATACAATCACTCTACACAGCTCCAGGCATAAAACATATTTCAGTACTGCCTGAAAGTAAGATTCAGACGTCCAGGACGCATATTAGTTTCTTCCTGCAGGGCCTTCGGGACAGTGTCTGGGATAATAGAAGATACACCATGAAAAATAAGCCTAGATTTCCCACCAAAAATTAAAACATCTCCTGATTCCAGTTTAACCTTCTCTGCCTGATCCACATTCCTAGTATCACCATATAAAAATTCTGCAGAATCTCCAATTGAGAAGGACACAACAGGTAATCTATTATCAAGACTTTCTTGACTTTCATCTTTATCCTGGCATTGGCACGGATATATGGGATGTCAGGAGTTGTATACACATTTAATTGTAAAAGGATGATTAGAAAAAAAGTACAAATCAGTCACTAGACACACAAATTCGAACAAAATAACAGCAAGAATAAATCATTGCCATCATCAGAAAAGTTATTTGAGAATGTATGACTTCCACTATAAAAGTGAATCCATCATAAAATGTTCATATATATATATATATATATATATATATTCTTAAGAGTTACCTCAAGAACCTGTCAGTACCATGTAATAATCATTCAGAATAATAGATAATACAAAACAAAAACAGAAAGAAAAAAAAAAAGTAGTGGATGGAGCAGGAGAGAAACAAGATGAGACAAATCTTGCAGCTATTTGTAATGTGACTACCATGACAAGTAGAGAAAAGCGCTCACTACAAACCTGATGGAGACCGAGTTTCCCAGTTGTTGAATAAAAATTTACAATACAGATATCAGGTGACATCACCGGAAGTTCAGCTTCTACATTTCTCACTTTAGATTTTCCTTTTATGAGAGCATGTGAATCTTTGATTGCGTTTGAAACAAACTGATAAAATTCAGCAGGTATAATTGGTGGTTTAGCACCATCTATTGATCGAATATCTCCATAATTACTTGTCTCAGGGTCCCAATTTTTCCCAAGGCACATCATTCTTAAATGCAGTCTTGCACCATCACGGTAACCAGGTTGGTAGAAACCTCCAGGACCCAGCCCATGGTCTCGGCATGCCTTGACTATTTTGACCTAAGAAGAATATTGGAACATAAAATCAATGAATTGTAAACAGCAGATGAGGTTATAGCACAAGCTAAATCATTTTGTACAATATCTTATTTACCAACTTTTACTTTAATAGATAATTATATAGTGATAATTGTTCTTTTTGTGATGCCTGGGCATCAACGAAGTGGAATAGAACAATACCTGATCACTGAGGGATAAATAGTTCTTCAGTAATACCATCCCCGACTTCAATTCAGTTCCCTTTTGCTCTTCCAGGGAGAGCTTGACTTCATTCCTTTTTTGCCTATTCTTTACAAGCAAGGAAGGTTTAAGCATCACAAGAGTTCCCGTCTTAGGTGGACAAATATCAAAGCATGAATCTCCAATGCCAGCTGAATTCTTGGCACCCTTTTCTTGGGCAGCCTGGTCTTCAGTATCTGCATTGGCAGGTATTGGAGACTCCTCCAGCATGTGACCACCTTTTACCTTTCCTGAGAAATCAGGTTTGAATGTTGGAAAATCTTCTGATTTCTTTTCTGGGGCTTCTCCAATCTGAATTCTACTCACATCCAGATGTATATTCTTAGAGTCAGATGGAGTAGACAATGAATGAAGATCATCATCTGCACAGACCAAATCCGAAGCCTCAAAGCACTCAGGTTGTTTCATGTTACTCCCCCCAGCCTCCAGAGAACTTGGAGTAGTATCAGGTGGTGGTCTCTTGGGCCGGTATTCATAATTAGAGGCAGACTTACCATTGAAATGCTTCAAACCGCTACCTGGGGATATATAATGAGAATTTTTCCCTCTGCCTTGCAGCATTTTTTCCTTACTCCCAAAAGAATCATTCTCAAAGGGCTTACTTGCTCCAACCTGCAGTTTCAAAGTAATGAGATTTCAGAAAATAGTACCCCCACCACCAATTGTAAACTCAAAGCCAAATATATAATGCAATAACATACACAACAAAAAAATACATAGAGGAAAGATATAAGCGCCATCGAAATGATAACTTGCATCAAACTTTCAAGGAATTGAGAATAAAGCAAAAAACATCAATCAAAATTCCAAATTCCAAATTAATTAAGATTAAGAACTATGCCTAACGAGCATAAACCAAATTTGACATGTGCATCATCAAAATTAAAACTGTACACTTACACAACATACCGAGACACAAAAATAAAACCAAGCTGGAATTTTTTTTTTAGCTATACCGACAGAAAATCAAAATAAACCCCAACCCATTTATCTAAATAAAAATTTAACAAAGAATTATAAACAAAATTTTATATAAACACAACATATGCAGCACTCAAACAAAAAGCAAAGGCAAAAAAAGGCTGTAACTTGGTAAAGTTACATGTCTGTTACGATGAGAATGAGGACCGCCAGGACGCGGAGATCTCCCCGAAAAACCTCCTCTGGTGTTCCGATGACTCATGATTTCGGATCGCCAAGCAGAGAAAGAAAAGGATATGGCGCGAAAGATTGGGTTAGATAATATTTATTACTTTAAGTTATAATTTTTTTTTCTTAGAGCTCAGAAGATGATTTGGGGTTTTACTTTTCACAAGTTGGATGATGATTTTTACAGTGAAAGCGGCGGAGAAAGCCAAGCAAAAGTAGATGAAGGGTTTTTGCGCTGTAAATGCTTTTGATTTTCTTAGGATCCAAGTCTCTTCTTATTCCAAACAGAGTTTTAAACCCATCGGAGAATTATCAAAATCACCTTATTATATATATATATACATATACACACATACGCGCGTGCGACTACCTTCGATTCAATCTTCAATTCAATCTTGTTAAAATAATTATTTTTATTATTTTTAAATAATTTTACCCTCACACATACGATCAAATTAAATATGATCATTTATATAAATAAAATTAAAAAATAATTAAAATAAATTTTTTTTCTAAATTTATATATTTTTACGTTTAATAAATTTTTTTTAAAAAATATATAACAAATTTGAACTCTAAATTTTATTCATATTAAAATTAAACAAATTTAATTAAATTTCACGTTAAAATAGTATATATTTAAAACAATATATAATCATTTTACGGATATAATTATTGTTCATAAGATGATTAAAATATTTAATTGAAATAATTTTCATTCAATTCTACTTTCCACAACATTAATTAAATTAAATTTTTTATTTACCTAATTAATTATCATTTTAATTAGCAATGACTTGACATTAACTAATTGGTGCTACCTTCGCATATTTTGTATATGGCAAATAATATCGCCTTAATAAGTTAATTTGTTCCTAAATATTTTAAATAAATATTTATTATTTAAAATTATTTTAAGTGAAATGGATAGGATCACATGAATAAATATTTTATTATTTATCATATAAATATAAATTAAATAAAATTCATACTAAGTCTCTAATAATTAATAGAATTGACTATATTTAATTTTTTTAAATTTTTATATTAATTAATTTAAATTTTTTGTTTATATTTTAAATTTTTTATATTAAATATTTTAAATTTTTTAATTATTAAAATTTTAAATTTTATGTTAGAAATATAATATTTTTTTCAACACACATGGTATAGTTAACTAGCAAGGTAATAATTGTCGGTCAATAGAGCAATGCATCTGAAGGTTGTACCTTTTGAATGTCACCTTCACTTTCATAACGTACAATCTATATCAGCCGCTGACTCGGAAAACAGTAAATGAACATTGCCGAACAAAACATTCATTACAATATTCTTGATTTTATATATACCTCTCTCTCTCACACCCGACCCTCGTCTTCTCTCTTCCTCAGATCGTTGAATTCACGGAGCAAAAACTCAAATGCGAAACAGGTACTCATATTTATCGGTTTATGTTCAAAAGATTTGATTTTTATTGAATTTTCTAGTGTTTGCTGCTGTTTTGATGGGATTTTGTGTGATTTATGTGATGGATATTTTAGAAACCGTGTGCTTTGGTGTTATGATTAGCTTAAGGGGTTTACCTAAATGTGTTTGTGTTAGATCGTGAAAATTTTGTTTTGATTGGTCAATCTATTAGAGTTAAGTGGAAAATCTAGAAATGGGGTTAGTTTTTTGTAATCAATTATGTTATTTAATGTGAAAGTTTTTGATGTTTTGTTGATTAAGAGAGAAAGCTGGGTTCGTTTTATTGGATGTATCAAACAGTGGCTTTATGATTATGTATTTGGTGTCAAAAATTTAGTTGCAATTCCAAGAATTGTAGAATCAAATGATATATTTGTATTTGTATTTATTTCACTAAAACATTTTAATGCAAATTGCATTACATAATATGAAGAAATTGTCTTTCATGACTTTCTTCTGGGGCACTTTGTAATATCTGAGGCAGTATATGTGAGCATAAGAATTCCATCATGTTAGTTTTGGTTGAATTTCAGCTTGGCTATCTTTTTTTTCGGATCTGGTTATCTGATGAGTTATTATATTGCAATTTTAGTGATTTGGTGTAGGAGAGGATTTTCAAGTGAGGTAAAGATGGTGAAGATGACAATGATTGCCCGTGTTACCGATGGTCTTCCATTGGCGGAGGGACTGGATGATGGGCGTGATTTGAGAGATGCTGAGATGTACAAACAGCAAGTTAAGGCTTTGTTCAAGAATCTCTCAAAAGGCCAGAATGAGGCTTCGAGGATGTCGATTGAAACAGGACCTTATGTTTTCCAGTATCCTTGTGTTTTCTTTATTTACGTGTCCATGTTATCACTTTTAAATTGTTCCTTGTCATGCATGTCCAGTTGATGTAAACATTTTGATTGTTAATTATGTATCACTTTTGTTTTGATGTCTGCAGTTCTTTTTCCATTTTCTTCTATGTACACTGCTGAGTAAGATGCTCTGGCAGGAGTGTTATGCCATCTCTTCATGGTATCTTTATTAAGAGATGATATGCCTCAATACACTGGAACTGATCGAATGCAAGATATCTTGCATCAGTAGCTGTGTCTATCTGTTTGGAAATGTACCTGAATCGTAATGTTTCCTTGATCCAAGTTCTAGTTATATCATTGAAGGACGTGTTTGTTACTTGACGATGTGTGACCGTGCTTATCCCAAAAAACTTGCTTTCCAGTACCTGGAGGACCTCAAGAATGAATTTGAGCGTGTTAACGGGGCTCAGATTGAAACTGCTGCCAGACCTTATGCTTTCATTAAATTCGGTAGGTCTCACTTTTTCTGTTGATATTGTTATTGGTGCTACTGCATGGCTATATTTAATTTTAATTCCTTTTCCTCTTTATGTTCAAAGATACGTTCATACAGAAAACGAAGAAATTGTATCAGGACACTCGTACTCAGCGTAATATTGCAAAGTTGAATGATGAACTTTATGAAGTCCACCAGATAATGACTCGCAATGTGCAGGAAGTTCTTGGTGTTGGTGAAAAGTTAGACCGTAAGATGCTTCCTTTCTTATCAGTTTCCCTTGATTTTGGTGACATCATTTGTTTCTCTTTTTTTTTTTTTGAAGGAATAACTAATAAATGGATGCTAAGTTTATAATTGTGAGCTAAGTAGAGCAGAAGAAAACAGGATTAATTCTGTTTTTGTAGTTGATAAATGGTTTTTGTTTTAATATCACTTTTGTGAATTCCCTATTTATTAATTGTGAATATACTATATCAACTTCCCTTCTGGGTATAAATTTATAGTCTCAAGATATTTATAAATATGCTTACACTTTTTTAATCTTGTCAGTCCCTCTGTTGGTTACATTATGTTGTTCTCATAGATTTTCTTTTCTGGAAAATTAACACAAGTAATCTTCCATTCTTTTCTGATCAACAGTGGATTTCTTATTCTGCTCCTCTTCCTCACTCTTCCAGTCAATCCTATTTCTTCCCCCTAATATTTGTGAAATATGTATTTTGTGTGTCTTTTGTGTTAAATTTTTTGATTAAAAATTTGCAGAGGTCAGTGAAATGTCCAGTCGATTGACGTCAGAGTCACGCATATATGCCGACAAGGCAAAAGATTTGAATCGACAGGTTAGTTTTACTAGTCTTTTAAACACACATTTAGTTCATAATGGTTGTGAACAAAATTTGGGGGTAGAAACAAGCCTGTTAAGTTTTTGTGTTGTGTATATATGTTAAGACATTGAGATTGTACATATGAGATACTGTTGAAATTCACTGTCCGCTTTTTTGTATTTTGGCCATAGGCTTTAATTCGTAAGTGGGCACCTGTTGCCATTGTGTTGGGGGTGGTCTTTGTCCTCTTTTGGCTCAAAACAAAGCTATGGTGATTCAACCACCCTTCTGTGGTTTTGATAGTAGTCACTTTTTGCCCGGGTTTCTCTGTTGTGTCCGTGGATTGGCATCAAGATTTCGGAGGCTTCAGATTACGGCAACACTTGTTTCTGTTCTCGACACAATTTGTTGCATGGTTCGGACGGTACCTCACATGAGCGGGGACAAATATACCTTCTGCAATTATGAAAGAGGAACCCCTTTTATAGTATTCAAGGAACCGAAGTAATATATACAAATTTTAGAAAATTCGATAGCCTCCTGGCTTTAAAGAGGTTTTATTGATACCATTCAATGTGTTCTTTTGCATTATATTCAATACTTTGAGCTTCTTTGATATTCTCAGGTTTCTATTATGATATTACCATTCTAGCATGCTTTTAAACCAGCGATTTTTTTTCTCTGTTTTACCGATCAATTTGAATGCATCCCATGACATCTGCCGCCGTTAACTTAGTAAAGATGTTGAGCTTGTAAGAATTTTAGTGAGAAATGTGAAGCTCGAAAAAAACTGCATTTTTGCATGAACTGATGCAGGAAGTGGACAATGTCAGTATGCAAGCAAAAATATTTGCAGCCAGATTGTGTTTGAAACAGAATTCTCTATGCTTGTTCAATTCTGTCGCACCACATTGTTGTCCACAAGCATTTTGGGTCTATGTGGGTTGCATAAGGTTTGTATCCAAACCTTGCAAGCTTAATTGCACCTTGTTATTGGTGAAATGTTAAAACAATTAAGGTCTCGTTTGGTATTGCAGTCCCAAACTAACCCTAAATTTAGGACTCAACTTGAGCTTGGGACATTTATTGTTGGCTCTGTGAAAATCTCCGAGCTGGGCTCATCATTTGCGGCAAAATCTAAGTTTTGCTTTCCTGTATTAAGGTTTTATCAATATCCACGCACAAAGGCAGTTAAAAAAAGGAGCAAGAAGAGATGGGGGAATTTTGGCATATGTATGGTTTGACACTAATTCTGCGATGATTTTTATATTAAAATCCAGCAGTTACACATCTAGAAATCTGAAGTGTTACATCAAATTCATTTGTAAGGAGCAAATAAGATGGATGAGTTGTGTCCGCCAAAGCCAAATGAATTGGACATTGCCACTTTTATGTCTAGACGTTCCTTCTTGAGGCCAACAAGCACTTTTGTGTCCTGAATCAGCTTCAATTATTCAGTATAAAAATGAAGAAACCAACTGCAAAGTGCATATACCCTATTTAATTGGAGTTCAAATAGTATGGAAGCATACCACATAGTTGTCAGGATTTTCAAGATTGATGTTCGGATGTATCCATCCTGTCTGTATTGCCTACATGAATGAAGAAAACCCAATTAAGGATCGGTTTTGTGGTAACATGTAAGTGCTAAGCAGAACAGTTTCAAACTAAACCTAAAGGTACTCAAAACTATAAACAGAAAGGTGCAAGTTTCCCACTCCATCAAGCTTCACTTATTGTTGGAAGCACTTCTCGGATGAGTATGCTCATATCAACTTTCCTGTTTGTTCAATTTCTGTAAGTGATTTTCATCATGTACGCAGGGAAGAAAGCAGAAACTATGTACCTTAACTGCAGCAACAGCTTCCACGGCACCTGAACCTCCTAGTAGATGGCCAATCATGGATTTTGTAGAGTTTATTCTTAGCTGACAAAATTTAGGAATCAAATGAAGCATTACCAGAAAGTGTCATAGTAACTTTTAAGATAAGTGGCTGTGTTCTCTCATTTTACCTCAGGATTCTTGCCGAAACAACGGATTATAGCTTGATATTCTCTCAGATCACCAACTGTTGTTGATGTAGCGTGTGCATTTATATAATTGACATCTTCTCTTGCAACCCCAGATTGAGCTAAGGCTTTCTCAATGCAAGAAATTATACCCATCCCTGATTTCATTAACTTTTATCCTTAGTCAATGTTTTACAAATTAAAAGCTCCAGCGGGGAATTTTCAGAAAGCTTGTTTACTAATTACCTTCAGGATGAGGCTCAGTAATGTGATGAGCACCACAATTTAAGCTTCCGCCAAGAAACTCTGCATAAATATTTGCACCTCTTCTCTGCCAAATTATTAAGTGTAAATATATGAGCATATGATATGAGATTGATCCAAAAATTGTCATACTATGATTGAAAAAACCATCAATGTCAGTAAAAGACCTTAGCATGTTCCAGTTCTTCTAAAAGTAAAACCCCAGATCCTTCTCCCATAACAAATCCATCACTATCCTGGTCAACAGCAAAATCACATATATTCCAACTTAGGAATCTCAAAACAGAAGAGTACTAAATATGTATTTGAAATATTTGTGTTGCCAAATTGTATGCAGCAGCCAAAAGTTATTCAACAAGCAGAGGAGAAAGGTTTGGATGCATTACAGAATCCCATGGCCGAGAAGCTTTAGGTGGATCACTATTTCTCTCTGAAAGAGCATTGCATGCAATAAAACCTGCTATGCCTGTAATTCCAGCAATCAAGAAAACAAAGTGGCAGAGTTCATGGCCTGGAAAAATAATCCTATTGTAGGAACTACTCAAAAATGTGAAGCTATCTGATACCTGTTGGAGTAATTATCCCATCTGAACCGCCACATAGCATAATGTCCTGCAATTTTTCAGAAAGTGGGAAGAATGTTGCATCAAAATCAAATTAGATTGCCCTAGTCTAAAATCTTAATGGAAATTTTAGATGAAGGCGAGCTGCTTACCGAGTCTCCTTTGATTATGTGATTTGCTGCATTCAGTATACAAAAGTTGCCTGTTGCACATGCCGCAGAGATTGAATAGTTTGGACCCATCCATCCCTGCAAATTTGAAGATTCTAAACTAGTACAAGATTGCATAAATAGTTTTCTGGCATGTCATTGGACAGACTATTCAGGATTTGTTTATCACTGTTGTGTTTCATCTTAATTTTAAAGGCAAGTGTTTGGTTAATGGCCGAAAAATGCCTTGAACTCACCAGATCCATTGCTAAGACAGCAGAAGCCATATTGGTTAATGAATAAGGTACGAAGAACGGATTCATTTTCTTATACGAAATTGTTAGTGCAATGATTCCTTCTTGAAGAATCTGTTCAAAAGCAAGAGTACCAAAACATGTGAGTGAAATGGGAAAGAAAAAAAGAAAAAGAATTTACACTTATCTGTAAGTTGGATGTTTGCCACCAACCCAAAAGACTATGCTATTAGGTGACATTGCATAATGTTTCACTTACGCGTATGCCTCCCAATCCAGAGCCAATTAAAACCCCGCATCTAAACTTATCTAACTCTCCCATAACTTCATCTGTAATTCCACCATCTGCCAGGGCTTTCTTGCCGGCAATGAGAGCATAAACCAGGAATTTGTCTGCCCTTTTAGCATGTTTGCGTGAGACCCAACCATCTGTTGATAGAGACTTGATTTCTCCAGCAATTCTCTGTTAGAATTCAGAGCTAGTTTCAGCCAAACCTTTACAAACAAGTTATGATACTGAACATCTCTTGAGTGATAAAAAAATCTGAAGCTCGAATCCCACTCACATCAGAGTTGAAAAGAAGAAATAAGAATGATGTATGTACCGTGGGAAAATCTGAACAATCAAACCTCTCTATCTCACTTATGCCACTAACACCTTCAAGAAGGTTACTGTAAAATAAATGTGCATCGTCACCAATTGGTGTGACTGCACCTAATCCTGTCACAACAACTCTCCTTTGCTTTTCGGGATTTTCCTTCTCTGTGATAAGTTCCTTTTCAGATTGTGCAAACACAGCCATAGTTTTGCCTGACAGGATAATAAAATTACAGTCCCACCTCAGAAACAATTAACTTACTAACCAAAGCAATATTATGATCAAAATAAGCACATTACCAATCCTAGATGAGTGAGCTGTTTGATTTGTCTGCTTTTGTCTTGGCCTTTTTATGAATGTTTCTTTTGGCTCAAAGACTGATAAACAATTACGAATACCAAAATTGTTGCTGCAAATGAGCTTCTTGCCTCTCTTCGGAGACTGCAACATAGAAGGTTTTAAAGCATGGTCTTTCTCATAGACCACAGGCATGCAAGAAGCAACACGCCATGAACAAATAGGAGAGGCCAGAGAAGAAGAAGCCGCCATCGGAAGAAAGCAAGAGATTTCTTTCAAAAACCAACCAAATCAAACAAATACCTTGCTCTGTCTGGATAGGTATTTGATAACCTGAAATGAAATGAAAACAAAATAAAGCAAATAGCTAGCTATGCTGCAGAGAGCGAGAGAGCTGCCCACCAAACTCCGAGCCAAACAAACACACGCGCACACTTGAGAAACTAAGACTAACCCATTAAACCGAAAGCTCGAGATTTGCAATACTGTGACGACAAGCAAGAAATGACAGCTCAATGACGAACAGAAACGGGTTATTGAGGTTCTTGTGTTGTACGTTAAGGTGAAGATTGTGAGTATAAAAGAAATCAACAGAAACGACTTTGGCATGTACATGGAAGTGAAAGAGACTGAAACGTCTGCAGCTTTTACAAATTTGAGTCTGTTCGGGTACTGTGACAACTCTCATATATTTCTGCTTTTGCTGGGTGAGGTCATAGAGACAGTAAACATTCTGTGTTCTGCAGGAAAACATGCATGATCCATCCATCCATCCATACATGCATGCATACATAAATACACACACACACACACACACACACACACACACACATATATATATATATAGAGAGAGAGAGAGAGAGAGATAGATAGATAGATAGATAGATAGATAGATAAGCCAACTAGTGACTAGTAATTCATTATTCATTCTGTTTTGAGAAATTAATTTTTAATTTCTCAGCTTGTGTGTGCTGCTGATTAATGCACAATATATAAAATGAGAGAGTATAAAATAATTTTATTATAATTTTTCTGTTATTACTATTCAACAGAAGCACAGAAATGGCGATTGATAGAAGGTAAGGAAATAATACATGTATTGGCTGCCTTAAGAAAAGCGAACAAATGAACGTATACAAAAGAGAGTAAGAAAAGCAGCAAGTGTTGGCACGTATATGAGATAGAAGTGCTTGCTTTGAAAGTGCTTAAACATCTAACAAAAGACGATAGAAACCTTTGACGCAGCTGGCTCTTTATCTCCCCACACACGTAAGATACACACACACAGCGAGAGACTCACATTTGGGCTTAGCTTATTTCTTACGTAAAGCAAGAGAAGATGATGTTGGTTTAATTTTCTTGTACAAACTTATTGGAGTAGTCTAGGGTTTTAAGGAAACGAAGAATAATTTTAAATGTTTTATTACTTAAAAAGCTATTAGTTTTAACTTTTGGATCAAATTTATAACTTAACACGATATGAGAATTAATATGATGAAGAACCAATATTCAAACTTAGCCCATGTGACAAATCCATCTAAGATTGATTTTCACGTGAAAGAGTTTGTTAAATTTTAATTCTATTATATTTGGCACCCAAATGGAAAGAATGTTGCATCAAATAATTAAAATCTTAATGGAATTAAGGTTTAAGTAATGCATATCATCTTGAGATGAAGGTTGAGTTGCAACCTGCGTCACTTTTCACTGTGTGATTTGCTGCCTCAAGCATGCAGAAGTCAGCTGTTGCACAAGCTGTAGAGATTGCATAGTTTGGAGCCATCCATCCCTGCAAACTAATTTGAGGCTGGTAAACAACATCCAGGTTGCATAAGTGGTTTTCTTGCGTTCCGGCATGTAATCTGAGACTCCATCTCGTACTGCTGTGATATGGCTTTGAAAACATAGCCGCTGTGAAATAAAATCTCTCAGCTATCAAGTAAGAAAAAGGATATTTATCAAATAATTTTGTTGCTGCGCTTTGGAGAGCACAACAAAAACATAGCAGTTCAAAACAATGCCTTAATCTTTCTGCCCTCAGGTCCAATTCTAAAACAGCAGAAGCCACACTGGTTAATGAATAAGGTATGAAGAAGGGAGTCATCTTCTTATGTGAAGTCTTCTTTGCTTCGAATCCATCATCAGCTGATGCATCAAACATCTCGGTTCCAAACATACGCCCAAAGAATTATCAAAACAGTTTCATCACTTGCACGCAAGCCTCCAATGGCAAAAGCTTCTCAAAATTTAGCAAAAGCACACAAATGGCAGCAAATAAACTTATACAGAAGAGAGGAAGAAATTAAAGCAGCAAAGTTGTGGCACATATGTAGGATATAATAAGTGCTTACATCAAAAGTGCTTAAACGTTTAAAGGCAGCTGATTCTATATCTTCCCATTAACCCCAGTTTTACCTTCACATTATTTGTGTCCATACATCACAAATTTGGAGAAGAAAGGAAATCAGTTCTATGAAAAAATAAAAGGAAAATAATGATGGAAATTTTTTGTTTTTATGAAAAATTAATGGTGGAGATTTGTAATACAATTTTAAATTAGAAGGATCTAAATGATATTGTCACAATTAATGTCATAATTACAGAGCTCGATGGTCTCATTTGAAACCATACACAAACTTCTAAGTTTCGATTCCTCTGCAGTCATTTGTTTTTTTTTTTCAAAAAAAATTTCTTGGGTCGAAATTTTCCTTCCATTCCGATTTCGAGAGCAAATAAAGTTCTTTCCTTTAATTGTCGATCTGCAGAAAGAAATATAAACCCAGATGAAAGCAAGAACATACCCCTCAATGGCAGCTTCCGAGGAAGTGATATCCAACGAGTACCAGGAATACGACTACGGAAAAGAAGATGAGAACAGCAGCGAAGGTGGAGGATCTGACCCGGGTTCTGATTCGGATTTAGACCCGACTTACAGCATTCTTGAGGACAATCATGCCAAGTTTTCAACACTCTCTATTGGGAGAATGTCTAAGTCACGGTTGGCATTTGATTGTTTAAATAAGAAATAAAATCAAATTCTCTACATTGAATCATTAGTAATAAGCAAATTTTAATCTTGGCTTTTTTTTAATTTAATATTTTTTTTTTCTTATTTCTAGCATTAGCAAAGTTTTGGAAAGTGTTGATGAAGATGAGAAAAAATTGATTCAGAAGATTGTTGAAGGTCGGTGGCCCCCTTTTTTTTTTTTTGGGTTACTGGTAGAGGAAAACGAAGAGGCAAATGCTTGAGGGAAAATTTCATTTTTTCAAAATTATTTTCCAGCACAAATCAAAATATTTTGTCAGGGTTAAGATATTGGTACAAGAAAGAAATGCTAATTTGGGAATCTGGGACAAGTTCACTATCGAAATGCGCACGAAAACATGATCAGCTAAATGGTTGCTGTTGGTTATTGATTATAAAGATACAAAATTTAATGATCAGGTAAGTAGATTCTTATTGTGTATGCTTTCAATGTGATAGTTTTTACTGTCAAATAGCAGGGCAGCTAGAGAAACTGAAAGTTGAGCAATGTAAGGTTTATTTGAGAAAGAATGGACTGAGATTGAGTGGCAATAAATCCAAGCTAATTCAGCGGATAAAGGAGCATCTGGAGTAATATCATCTTCTTTTGTTGCAGTAATGGCTTTACTTAGACTTGTGTACTCAGTTTTATTTCTCAAGTTCTATAATGTGTTTCAGGGTTTCAAATGGTGAAGGGGAGAAAAAGTACCCGATCTCTGGCTTTGTATTGAACTGTAAAGGTACAACAAATTTCACTCATAGATTCACTGAATTTACTGTTTTGAATATGGTGCTAGCTTGGACATTAAGCAGGTTGTACTTGTGCAGCATCAATTTATTGCACGAGTATAACGTTTCTTCACATAACTGTAATTTTTCTTTCATAGTTGCTCTCTACTAAGTGTGGATTTCATGCAGGTGATGCATGCACCGGCGATGTCGTGATGTTTGAGCAGAATGTTTATGACATGTAAGCTTTTTGGTCATGAGCAGAAAGTGTTGTATACAGCCAGAGTAGCCCTCAATATAAGTTTAATGAAATGGCATTTAAACATACATACTAGCATGTGAGCTTTGTCAAAGTTTTTTAGACTGCTGATTCGTTTTGATGTATCAATTAATCAGGTTCAACATAGCATCCCGTAGTGCAAGTGGTCCCCCGTGTGGTAAAAGGATCATTGCAGGTCGTGTTGTGAAAGAAAGCTATGGAGCAGCCAAACAGCAACACACATTTACAGTAAGTCAAAAACCATATATAACTTAGACCGAGGAGACTAGTCCAAAAGTCATCAATTACTGCAAATGTGTGACTATTCTTACCTTATTATGTCTAAAAAAACTATCCCGTAATTTTGGGTTTTTGTATTAGTACCATGATATTTCAATAGCTCTCAGTTTAAGGTTTTGGTTTGTCTTTTGTTTGTTTCTGGTTCACCACCAACTGAGATAATTGTTGGAGTTTAGAAATAAATTATGAACATGCAGATCATGTATCTGGAATTCATCATAAATTTGTATTGTTGTTAAAGTGCTGGTTTCTGCTAATCTTCCAGATAGAGGTTCTTTGGAGCAAAGGGGAGAAGCCACTCCCTCCACTTCATCCCCTTCTAATTAAGGGTCGAAACCTTTATCGGCTAAAGACCCTGAGGCAGGTTTGTGCCAAGCTGAATTTTCTTTTCTCTATTATTTGTTGATTCTTCAATCTTATGCTAGCTGTACAAATACTGTCACTTCAGAGATGGGAAGATGAAGGGGAGAGACAGAAAGTTGTGATGGAAAAGCACTTAAGGGGTTTTGTTGCAAGGTCCAATAGAGAAACACGGATCCAGGAGAAGGAAAAGAAGAAAATGCTCAAAACAAATAGGCAAGTAAATATAATTTTGCATAGTAAAGAATCTACTTTGTTTTGCATTAACACGCAATGATAATGATTTTTCTCCTTCAGGATGTCCCTGAATGAGGATCCGAAAAGGCACCAGTCTCAGTTGAATTTAATCAGAACTGAAAACATGGAGATTCTGTCTCGACAACAGCCAGCCTTGCCTGTGGGCTCAAATAAAATGAAGAGTGGACCTCAGCAGCTGCCAGTTCAACCTCAACAACCTAGCTTATTGGTTAGTTCCAGGAAACTGGTGGCTCAATCTCTGCTCTCTGTTGATTCTGGGAAAGCAGCAATTCTACCTCAACTTTATTATGATCTTGGAAAGCTGCCTTTACAATCTCATGAACACAAGTCAGCTATAATCCAGAATAATGGAGGGGCACACGTTCCTCAGAATCCTGTTAAGCCAGCTCATATCAATAGACAGCCCTTGAAGAGAATTGACCAACATTTTCCAATGAGTCAACCTCAGAGACAAAGCTGTATGAAGCAACGGCTGTGCCGATATTATCCTCAAGGAAGATGCTATTTTGGAGACAACTGCAAATTCTTGCATGAACTGAGAGATTAAAATGTGATCACAGACAGGATGACCATCACGGGGTGTGTCGACACTTTGAAATGCAGCCATACTAAATATGCAAAATCATAAAAGATTGTGTATTTTTCATGTTTGATCTACATTGTCAAGATGCGTTCAATGCAGTTTTATGCATTAAAATTTCTGCTCCTTGAATAAAGTTTTTTTTGCCTTGTTTTGAGCAAGCTTTTAGTAGGACCAAATCTTTCTGTCTAGACATTGTAGGTCAGGCCCAAGGTTTATCTGACACTAGGTTGTTGGAAATTTTATTTTTTTGTCACAAGTTTCGGGTACATTATTATTTAATATAATCAAAAACATTAAGAAAAAATAAAAAATAAAAAGCAGCTAAGCCAGAGAATCAGTACTATGTATATGTAGCCATAATGCAAGAACCTGGCAACAACAACAACAAAAACTTGTTGAAGTTGATAAGATTTTGTAATAAGGGGAATATCCGACTGTGTGGGGAAGAGACATCAGAAAACAGCAAAACTAATTCCAGATTCTTGGCCGACTAAATTTCACAGGCTTCAGTCTGCCGGTCACACTATAATATGCATCACAAACTTCATTTGATTTCTTTAGTCATTCAGTTAGAATTCTTTCCACGCATTCTATGATAGAAATTAGGTTAAAACTCATGAACTTATGATGAACTTGGTTGATTGTTCTGTGAACATTACTGCCTGAAGTTGTACATTGGATTATTTTGTTCTTACTGGTTTTAATGGCTGAGAATTGAATGCCTTCTAATATTTAATCCTGATAGTACTGTGAATTTATCTGTCTGTAACGAAGTATCACCCTTTATGTGAAATTTTTAACATCCAAATATTGCTTTAATTTTCTTGAAAATCATTATTCAAATTTATCTAAAGTATTATTATCTACGAATGAATTCCTAGAAACTTGAATAAATTTTCATGTTTCCAGGTCCAATGGCAGCTGAACCTGTTAACGTGAATGAGTTTCAAGAATTAGCTAGGCTAGCTCTTCCGAAAATGTATTATGATTTCTACTCTGGTGGAGCAGAAGATCAGCATAAACTGGAAGAGAATGTCCAAGCATTTCGTAGAACCACGTATGTCAAACTAGTTTCAACGAGCAATTTAGGAAGTACATACAACACTCTGCCAATTACTTTCTGCTTTTTCTCTGGTGTCAGCCTAGAATTGTTGCGGATGTTAGCAGAATAGATTTATCAATTCTTGGTCACAAAATCTCTGCACCAGTTATCATTGCTCCAACAACAATCCATAAGCTGGCAAACCCAGATGTTCTATTTCCTCTTTCAAGTTTTCTTCATTGAGTTTCGGTCCAAATTCTAATACGATTGGCTGTTTGTATGTATTACAGGTGAGGTTGCGGAAGCCAGAGCAGCGGCTTCCTGTAACACCATAATGGTATTATCTTTCTCATCTACCTGCACTATTGAGGAGGTTGGTACAAGCTGCAACGCTGTTCGCCCCTTTCAATTTAATGTACTTGACCTTTCTTCAACTCGTTTGGTTACAGCGAGTAAACTGCTGTTTGTTATAGCATATCACTAATTTTCAAAGTTGTTGCTATCAACTTTAATTTAAAGTTATCTTTTGATTGAAACTTACCTAATTAAATTACATAATCAATTAGTTTATTTTTCTCTCAATTTTTATTATCCAAACTCGACTAATTTCTAACTACTAAAGTTAATAAATTTTACTTAAATGATTTGGATCACATTCACAGATTCCCTTCTAAATATGACACATTTGATTGCATTTGGTGTAAATGCATTGGAATGAAGTGAACTATTTCTTCTCAATCTCATGTGGGGAACTTCTGCGGATTGATTGTACCACCGCTGAAGAATTTGGAAGGCTTATTCTCAACCAAAGTCTCTGAGTGTAATTCTTTTCCTTCCACGCTGGTTTAAACAATTTCTCTTCTCATTTATCGAACTCACACACCATCATTCTTTACAATACTTTAATGGATTTGGCTTTTGGAGGATACAGGTTCATATTTAGAAGCTTTTTCCAATCAGATCATGGATGCTTCTTTAAGCTGGGAGGTAAATGCTGGTATAAGTATTCTGTTTATCTTTTCTCATGCTTCTAATGATATCTTTCAGTATCAAATTGACTGGGTTGTTTCTTTTCCTTTCTAGGGTTCTTTCAGGATGGTTAAAATCTATTGCAAACCTGCCAATGCTCATCAAGGAAGCACTCACTCGTGAAGATGGTAAGATCGATGCTCCATCTGATGAATTTGCAAATTGCATCGCTTCAACCGGATTATTTATGCTTTTACTAGCGGTGACCAAGCCAAAAGTTCATTTATGAGACCGCTGGTGTTACATTATATCAGAGATTTAGAATTAGAATCAGTAGAACTGGATATCCTAGTCTAATTATTCTGGAGAAGACAACTTGAAAGTTGAAACTCCATCCAATTCCAATTATCCTAACCAATCATTTACTTTATTTTGGAGTGCATAATTGAAGATACTTGGTTAATTGCTTGAGATTCTATTCTTTTTTTGTTTTTTCCAGCAATGAAAGCCGCGGAAGTTGCTGTCGCGGGGATTATTGTCTCAAATCATGGAGCTCGACAATTGGATTATAGTCCTGCCACCATTTCTGCTTAGAAGAGTAATGATTGAAAATACAAGTTACTGATTGTGGATTGGCAGAAGGCATGCAGAATAAAACTTTTAGAGACTGTAACTTCAGGTTATACGCCAGCAAGGAAATTATAGCCCAGTGTATGCTTTTGTACCCCGAGCTTGCAGGTGGTTCGTGCTGTTAAAGGGAGAGTTCCGGTACTTATGCATGGAGGAGTGCGGCGAGTAACGGACGTTCTTAAGGCATTGGCCCTTGGTGCACAAGCTGTACTTGTGAGTTCTAGATTCAGTTAACAAAGAAGTAATGTTTGCTGCTACTTTAATACAGCAACTGATAAATGTAACACGTTACTGCAAATTGGAAGGCCTGTAATCTATGGCCTGGCAGCAAAGGGAGAATATGGAGTGAGACGTGTCATCGAAATGCTGAAAGATGAGTTTGAGCTCACAATGGCACTTTGTGGCTGTTCCAGTTTGAAACATATTACGAGAAATCATGTGAGAACTGAGCATGAAAGACTCCATTCCATGTCCTAATTTTATTTTCCGATGTGGGAATGTTATGTGTATGGATGGATCAGACACCATGAGCAATCCTATCAGCTAAAAAATTTGGAATTAGCAAATTATTTACTAAATTCACTAGTTTTTTATCAACTAACTCGTTGCTTTAGTCCGAATTGGTGCTTCAAGCCCTAACTACACATCAAAACTAGTGAAGCAATTTGAAGTTTAACTGAACCTTTTATTGAAGTTGATTGCATTGATTACTGGACAAGATGAAACTGGAACTATTCATCAGTTGGACAAAATGTACAGAGGTAGAAGGAAACAGAAGCAAATTAATCACCATTTTGTGCTTCAACCTCCTACTTTCACCATGAAAGACAATCGTAGAAGAGATAAATAAAATTCTCAGTTCTTGAAGCCAAGTGACAGAATGAAGTGCAACGAAAAACCATTTAGATTCAGCAGGAGACATCCTATAATTGCTTCCTGATGGCTTCAATCCACTCTGCCCTAAACCTGGTACTGGCAACTCAGATAGATCCATTTTTTTTTTCCCTGGCGCTGATTGTACCAAGAGTCGAAATTAGGAGATATCAGGATGGATAAGCCAAGGATTGGGTGCCTCAAAATCCTGCATTGCCAGGTTTGAAAGGATCATTGGAATATGTATATAAATTGATTTCTTAAATAGCATGATGTCTTCGGAAAAGAAAGCAAGAACAAAGAATTTTCGACCTTGGTCTAAAGTGAACAATATCATACTGTTTGAAGCAGAATCTATCAGAAACAGATGCATCAGCTCCATTTTCTGTTCATTGTCATGACAATTACTCACGGGCTGAAAATTAAGGATTGTGTTATACATATGTTCAATTCTGTTAACATAATATTGTTAACATATCGAAATGAGGGAAGCTCAGAGAAAATTAATGTCAAACCTAGAGATGAAAACATTTTTAACTAGAGCACAAATTTGTCTGTTTCAAAAGGGCAGGCTCTACCACAGGCCCTGTCTTCCAAGGCTTCAAAGTAATTGCTCTGAGATAGTATTATTTGTTCTGACAATAAAAACATGAGCAGTCATACAAAACTGTTTCTCATTTCTACTTGCCAAAAGCAAGATCTGAAAACATATAGATAACAGTTACAGAGAATAAGTTACCAAATATTTGATCTTTAGGAGCATGTGATATACCATTCGAATCCTCTCCTGTGTGCTTCTCCTACCATTCTCCTGGGAAAAAAAAAAAACCAGTAAGATCAAATATTTGATCTATGGGGCATGAGCAAATATTTGAATTCTACAATGAAATTGCAAAGGAAGGATAATGAGAGAAATTACCCGTCCATCTGTTGCAGTTCAACTGCTACCTCTTTGCACGTGCTGTAGATTAATCTAAAGAAACTATGATGACATTTACCATTTTAGTTCTCTCTTGTATGTTTCTCACATACCATTCTCTTGGAAAACAAAACGAATAAGATAAAATTATCTAGTGTTTCATCTGCAGTTTCTAAGCAACAAAAATACTACATTGCATTACACTAACATCATCTATTACACACTCTTACACACACCAAAATACTGCTCATACTCATATTGGAATATCTGAATTCTGCAAATCAAACCATGTAAAAAGGCAAATCAGCGAGATTACCTGTGCATCTGTTGCAGTTCAACCACTGCTTCTATGCACCTGTTGAAGATTAATACAACGAAACTTTGATGTGAGAGATCTTTTGCCTCTCTGCTGTTCCATCTCTATAACGTTCTTTCAGGATAGGACAAGAAATGATCTTCAACTCCTCCAGTGTCTGCGGAAGGTAGTCGTCCAGCAGTGTCTCCAATTTGGAGCAGAATCCAATTGTCAATGAATGGAGACATGGCATGATTCTGATATTCTCCCCTGTCATCTTACTACATTTCCACTCTTTCCATGCTTCCATTTTCTGAAATTCAAGTGTTTTCAAATTGGGAAAAGCAACAATTGCTTTGCCAGTAATACTTTGATCTGTTCCCAAAAATTCATCACCCACTTTTTCCAATATCCTCATATTCCGAATAGTGAGTGATTTGAGAGATGGCAATTCTCCCAATCGAGGCAATTGCTCTAAGTTCATGCAGCGATCTAGTGACAACATACTCAATTTCCTTAATGGTGTTATCCCAATGAGTGACATCCCTTTACCTCTATAATAAAATATCTCTAATCTTTCTAGATTTGGAGGTAGTTCTAAGCTATTAATAACATTTTCATCATCCTCATCCGTCCTCCCCTTTTCCTCATCTCTTTTGAAACTCATATACAAACTGGTGAGATTTTTCTTTCTCTTAAGCTCCACTGCATTAACCTCGTTCATATCTTTTACATTTCCCAGATTTTTTAATCTAAGAGACCCTCGAAGATGGTTCAAGTCTTTCAGACATTTAAGTTTACATGCTTTATGATCATTACTTCCACCACTGACAATGAATTCACTTAATGTCCAAAGACAAGTTAGTCTTTCAATTCCTCTTGGCATGTAACTTAGTGAATTCCCAACATTAACTAAATGTCTCAGCTTGATTAACTTCCCCATCCTTTGAGGTAACTTTTTGAGATTGCTGCACCAACTGAGCTCCAAGGTTTGTAAA
>CP135574.1:6547778-6590966 GCA_032401905.1 Swietenia macrophylla | reverse complement strand
ATGCCATCTCTAGTTAAATAGTATGGAAAACGAGTCCTGCTTGGATGCGATTATTGAAATTCAACTCTCATTTTATGGCTTTTGAATTCTGACGCCTACCCGTTACCACTCACAAAAACTATGCGACTGGGCCGTCCCACACAGAAGTAATAATTTTGTCCGCAAATTCAGAAACACTTCATTATTATGGAACATATTAATATACTTTTTTTTTTTTTATTGAATTTGAAAAAAATATAAATAAATATTTACAGATATTTATAATTAATACTTGTAAATATTTAATTTTTTTACTTTTTATAATATTATTATTTTTAATTATTTAATTTTTTTAATAATTAACTATAATTTTTTAATAAAAATTTAAAATTACACCTACTTAGACGATGAAGAGAATGTTACCAACTAGACAAATATAAAATTTGTTCTATATTATTTTATATATTCTAATTTATTATTTCAAAAATCATATTAAACAGGTGTTAGTTATAATTTAGTAAAATGAAGACTTTGTAAATAATTATTATTTTAGATTTATGAATTTATAAATTTTTTTTAAAATTTTTAATACTTAATATATAAATTTATAAAATAATTACGTATATTTAATTTTATTTTATATCAAAAATAATTAATATTTTATATAAATACTATATTTTAGTCTTATGAAAAAGGTTGGAGACTTCCATTTAAAGGGAAACCCTTTAAATTGAGATAAGAGTACAAGAATTTCATTGTGAAAAAAATATGAAAATATAACTTTTTTTAATATAAAAAATAAAGAAACCGACATAAAAAAATCCTTGGAAAAAATACACTTAAAACAAAACTTAAAAAAGTGGTTCTTACTTTTCCTTTTTCATCTTTTTCTGAAGAGAAACCACCACCGCATAGTCCTTTTGTTCGTTTCTTTATTTTCCAGAGCGAAGCCACCACCCAACACAAATCTTTGGCAATAGCACCGTTCGGCTTTTATACTTTTTCTATTATTGATGCAGATGTTTGCTCTGCTTTCTGCAAACAGGAGCATGTTCATGTCTTGTCTGCCGGCCTGATATGGGAATCCACTGCTCAAAAATCCAGAAGTTATAAACAACGTAACTGTTACAAGGTTCCACGCGTGTGTATCAGTAAATTTCATTTGCGACACAAACTGTTGGCTAATCTCTTAAAATTGATCTAACTAATAAGACACTTTCATGTTCGCGTTAAAAGTTTCAGTCTGGAGTTGTCACCTGCAGTCTGAGTTGGCAAACTCACTTGTCTAAGAAGAAGAATTGTCCTTAATCTGTCATACAAGTAAAATCAGTAGAAAGGATAATGATATACAAGTGGATTATGGGGTTCCAAATTTTGCAAGAATCCAGGCATCCGCAATTCTGCATTACGGAAGTTGAGCGTAGAAATACACATATACATACATAGACAGCACCTTATAAAAGGGCTAATCATAATTGAGAATGCTTCCCGGGCTCCAAGGAAACAATGAATTTCGAGGCTGAGTGAAAATATCTCTTCAGGAAATGTAAAACGGATAGCATATGAGATATTTGCCCAGGCCCTGAAAATTACACACATTGGTTGCTACTAGCTGCCTTCAAGTTCTGTTCATGTACTGGCATTTTTCTTAAATACCTACTGCATTTTTCGTCAGGCCAGCTGCTGCTCTCCGATTGACTTGCTCGTATCAGACCTGCATCCTTACACGATCTTGTCTTGCATTTTTCGTCAGGCTAGCTTCTGCTCTGCGATTGACTTGCTCGTATCAAATGTGCATCCTTACACAATCTTGTCTTGCATTTCCCTTACAGAGCATGGCGTCGGAGAGGATATTACAATAATTTACAACAATAGATACTGTTTTGCTTCATTTAAAAGACTTGAAATTAAATATTATTCATGTAAACATTCTGATCAAGTTGCACAGATACTTCCCAAAAAGAGTAAAGATCCACAAGAGAGTATACGTCCAATGATGTTTACCTCTATCGTGATGGAAGAAAACCAAACCAGAAACCAGGATAGCGTAAGCAGAAACTCTTTATGCAAAAATCTTCCTCTGTTCTCCATTCAATTAAATCCAGCCACCACCTCAAGAAATCTATGTGAATCCAAAATCAAATATCTACCACTGTAACATTTAAACGTGATGATTAGCAAACACATGCAGTTGAAATGATACAATAGATGAATAGTAAGATTATATATGAGATGCCTACGGCTGATTACCTAGTTCATATTTCACACATCAACCTCAGAAATTAATATTACTGAAGAAAATCCTAGAATGCTTTTAGTGGGTTCTGAAGACAAGACTTGGATAAAATTGATGGCATTGTAGTAGAAGTTTCCACTTTTGCCTGCAATAAATGGTCCAACGAAATTGGTTTAGTAGGTGGACATACATATGGTAGCCAGTATATATTCAAAATTTACCAGATTTTATTGTCAAAACTTTTTTTCATTGGAAAGGAGAAGAAATTACCCTGTCGATAGTCACAACTGCAGCAGTCAGAAAATTCAATGTCCATCTCCTTGCACATATTCGAAATTGATCATGATGCTGTGGATGCCAGAGATCTTGTTCCAGTCTCCACTCTGTCTTTTGTAACGTTCTTTTAGAAGACTACACCAATTGACATTCAACTCCTCGAGCGTTCCTATTCGAAGAATGTTGTCAGGCAGGGCTTTTAATTTGGGACAGTATGTAAATGATAAGGAACGAAGACATGGCATGGCTGTAAGCCCACAATTCCAGTCTTCCCATTCTTCCATGTTCACAAACTTGAGAGATTTCAATTTCGGAAAGGGAATATCTGATGGTGTAGAAGATGATGCGCCTTCACTGTTTATTCCCAGAAATTGGTTATCAACTCTTTTCACACTCCGCATACTGGATATAGAGAGTGATTCAAGGGATGGCAGACTTCCGAAAGGAGGCAATTGTTGACAGTTTGTGCAACCACACAGACTTACAATCTGCAACTTACTCAGTGACATTATCCAACTGGGGAACAAATAGTTGCCTTTATAGTCTCTAATCTCTAGACTCTGTAAACTTTGAGGAGGCTGCAAGGCTTCAAGAAATTCTTCATCCTTATTCAACCTGGACACTTCAGTGTCGTTTTCAAAATTCAGACACAAATGAATGAGTCCTGGTTTGTTCTTTAGCTCTGCTCCCTTAACATCACTGACACTTTTCGCATTTCCCACTTTTTTAATACAAAGAGACCCTCGAAGATTGTTCAGCTTCTTCAGACATTCGAGTTTACATGCTTTGTCCTCATCAGTGCTGCCACTAACGACAATGAATTCACTTAATGTCCGAAGACAATTTAATCTTTCAATTCCCCTTGGCATGTAACTTAGTGAAGTCCCCTCATTGACCAAATGCCTCAGGTTGATTAAATTTCCCATCCCTTGAGGTAATTTTTTGAGACAGGCACACCATCTGAGCTCTAAAGTTTGTAAATTGTATAACTCGCACAATTCCTCGGGCAATTCATCCATCTTTAGCGAGGACAAATTAAGATATCTCAAGAGTATCAATTTTCCAATCTCTTTTGGGATCTTTATATTTACATTATCATACCATAATTGTCCCTGCAGATCTAACGCCCTTAAAGATTTCAACTCTTTGAATAACTTTGGCAGAACCTCACTAATTGACAAACAATTTGTAGCTCCATATTGAATTAGAAGACTGCGCAATTTTTTGGCACCGCATATGGAGTTAGGAAGTGAAACCCTTTTGTTGAGCATCAACATTGAATGGCGAAGCTTCTTTATAGTGGCTATTTCAACATCATCATTAACTTCTGCTGAGAAAAATTCATTTTGAGCAAGAAATTGGACAAAATCATGCAACATATCATGCATCTTGCATCTTATAATTCTACCATCATCATCTCTTTCAAACTCTTGGAACCAAGATCGTGTCACTAAGTGGTCAAAATACTTTTCACCGATTACTTCTTCTGTTTCTCTAACTTGTTCTACTTGAAGATAACCTTGAGCCATCCATAATTTAATCAACTGATCTGTATTTATTTGGTGGTCCTTTGTAAAGATGGCACAATATGACAAACATTGCCTTAACATGGGGGGTAAGTCAATGTAACTCAACCACAAAGGGAAAAACATTTCTCTTTCAAACAGTTCTAGTTGCCACATTTCATTGTCTAGAACCATTTGCCACTGTTCCTTAGTTGTTGTAACTTGTAAAACACTCCCAATAATCTTAACAGCAAGAGGCGAGCCTTTGCACTTGTGTACAATTGCTTTCCCAATTTGTTCTAATTCTTTACCCTCCTCCTTCGATCTGCCAGAAAATGCAATTGTTCTAAATAATTCCCAACATTCATTGTCAGGCAATTCCTTAAGAGTGATAACATGAATTGATTCCATCATACGAGCAACTGTCTCCTTACGTGTTGTAATCAAAATTTTGCTTCCATGGCGACCATTCTTAAGACAATTAAGTATTGGTTCCCATCTGTTGTAATCTTCTGTCCACACATCATCTAAGACGAGAAAAAATTTCTTTCCCACAATAGATTGACTAATTTGTGCCAGATAAGATTGTAAAGCGCGAAAAGAAGAGTCCATAACTAGTGATTCACACACCGCTGCGGCAATCCTCAACTCATCAAAAGGATCAGATACACACACCCACATTTTTATGTCAAAATAACTACTCACTCTATCATCATTATAGACAGATTGAGCAAGCGTTGTCTTCCCGATTCCTGCCATCCCTATAATAGAGATGATATGGAGGCCTTTTCCTTCTTCGCTACTCTCGCACAACTTGCTTACTAACCAATTCTTCTCATCGTCTCGACCATATGTCGTAGAATCATCAATAAATAAGCAAGTAGACTGCGGGAAAGCGTTGTAATCGTCTCCCGTTGAGAGCTTAAAACTAAACTCACTTTTGTATCTGGCAATATCATCTAATCTTTCATTTAAATCTTTTATCTTGGCATGCACATCACGTTGCAAAAGGAATCGATCAATGAAACCAAAGGAAGGGGAGGGAAATGAGAAACAAACCTCCTTCTTCTTAGAAACAAGAGCGTTTTCACGATCTCCCTCGATCTGCCGTTTCAGATTTGCTGTGTTCACCTCATCCAACACATCTTCAATATCGTATGATATGTCTTTAAGCATAACTAGCCATTGTTTCACCGCTGTTTCCTTCACTTGTCTTTGCTCTGCATCAACAAGCACAGCTCGAATGGCTTGAAGATTGTCGTAAAGTTTTCGTACCTGTTCTTTTACTCCCAATACAAACCCCACCTCTTGACCAAGGATTGCAATCACGTCCCGCAAGACAACGGAAACAATTGCCTCAGCCATACTGAAAGATCTCAGGGTTAAGATTTGTGTTTGCTATGGATATGTTATCTAAAACACATTTGTATCAAAATTTATTTGATGCCATACATGCACAATTTTTGAAATATTTAAATAAAAAAATAATTAATAAAATTTAGATTTTTTTTTTTATTCTTCTTTATTCTTTTTGCAAATATTGGCCCATCTTCTTCTTAATTCTAAGATAAAACCTTTTTTTTTTTTTTTTTTAACTCCCTTGCAGCCATTTTGAGTGTACGTGTTTAGTTTAAGTCCTAGAAATAAAAAGTTAAAAACTAATTTAAATTTAAAATATTAATAAATTTTATTGATTTTAATTTTTACTGGACATGGATGGGGACTGCTCTCAAGGTTTTGTTTTTCTTTTTTCAATGCCTGTAATCAATGCAGGTAAGGATAAGTTTAGAACAACTTTTTGACGTTTGAAGCAAAGTTTCTTTTGAGTGGCGGCTGTTTTCATAATTAATTAAGCTGCTACTACACCTTTCCAGCTTGCTCGTTCACAAGGGCCTGCCAAAAACAGTGAAATGAACGGGGCAAACTAATGGCGAAAGTGAAAGAGAAAGAGAAAACCCCAAAAAAAAAAGGGAGGGGGGGGTGGGGAAAAGCAAGCCCTATTATCAACTGATGTTATTATTTTGGACATTTACTCTCCAAAGCATCTGTGGAGCTAGCGGGACATGCAGTGGATAAATGCTTAAATTGAAAAGCTATATCATAAAAAGATAAAAAAAGGGGCAACGAAACAAAAGTATTACTCAAAACAAACTAACAGCTGGTTGTATTACTAGCATACAGAAACTATGACAGAAATTGCAGTATCTCGAGTCTATTTCACATTCAGTTTAGCTCTGGCATGGCCTTGAGATATCTGGAATTGATCAGTCATACCAAAATGAGCCATAAGAAGCCAGACATGAGTAAGAAGTTCCCCTCCCCTTTTCAGCTGCTGAGCATGCTCACTTCCTCTTCCCTGACTTGCGGCATAAGTTAACATTTCCAACCACACATCCCTAACCACCTTCCATTTCTGATTTGTACCCGAAATTTCATTCAACTCGGAAGCAAGCCTGCATGCATCAAACAACACAGATTTGCTTCTGTCTCCTTTCACTTTGATAGGAAGAACCTCAGTTTTCACTTTAAGTAACAATGTGCAAGCCTGAATTCTTCTTTTCCTTCTCTGATCACAAGCCTTGGTGCTGTGAGTTTGCCTCGTAGAAAAGTTGGACATTCCTTCTTCTAGAAATTTCTTGGCTTCTGAACGTGTGTCTCGAAATCTAATAAGGCCTATCCCCGCTGGCAACAAGAAAGGATATAGAGTTAGGAGATACATCATATATCGTGACACGAGCTTGCTCATTTTTCGATTGATGTCATCTGAATTGTTGTCCGACGCGGCAGAGTAATGGCAAAGTTCTGTAGCAATGTGCCAGATAAGGATGCTTTGGTCAAAATCAACCTCAATACTCCAAACAAGAGAAGAAAACTTATGCTTTTCAAGTGCGTGTCTTCCTCTACTGATCCTCTCAGATTGATCAAGTTTCTGGATCACACTCTCAGATTGATCACATTTCTTCATGACATATTTGAAGATCAACTTTTTTAAATGTTCTGGCACTTCCTTGTAAGTTTTATATCGGTGCTTTTCCCACAGTTCATCCGTGTGCAGAAGCTTCAAGATTTTGTAGCATGGTTTCTCTTCGAGGCAAAGGTATGTTAGACTGTATTGCCCCATGGAATTTGACCATCTCGGTAGTTTAACCACAGGTTCCAAAAAATCAATGGCTTTCAAGATTGTAGTTTTCTTATGCTTAATGAACCAGTTATTGGCCTGGTCTGAGAGAAGCAAAACAAAAGCTGCATAAATTTCCAGAAGAACACCTATTACCAGCAACAAGAAGGTTATCAGAAGGTTCACCTTGAGATATTTCGTCTTGTCAATGAAAGCGAAAAAGGCCAACACAATGGAAGTGAGACAGGTAGTGAAAGCACGACGAGCAAGACCCCAACGAGTATAAATTACTGTTGCCTTGGTATATAGCATATCATACATAAATCCTAGTTCAATTGCAATCACATCAAAAGCATCTTCCTGAGACATTTTCTGAAATAAAGATTGACTAACCTCACGGTCTTGGAAGCTGAGGATAAGATCGGCAAACAAACACTTGAATATTTGAAACAAGGAATGAGCTTTAATTATGTTGGCATCAGAAGTGGATTCTGCTCCGGAAGCAGATATATCTATTTCAACCTGAGTATCTTTCACTTCTTCTGCATCCACAAAATACCCCTCTGCTTTTTTCAAACTATATTCATTCATGAATTTGGGATAATTGGGACCAGGATCTGGAGGAGTGAGCATAGAGTCCCTAAGTTGATCTCTGCTTGCCAACCAAAGAGTCCATATCCTCTCTCCATACTTAATGCACCCAACCAAAATCATTGGAATAGTCAAAATTGAAAAACGAGAGCTATTCCATGCCATGAGAAAGATGTATATAGTGGTTAATGTTTGGACACCAAGTTGGAATGCATGCCTTAAGTATAATTCATTGTCTTCTAAAGAGTAAGCAGTAATAGTATCAGGGCCACCCAAGTGCAACAGGAAAAAGGGAGCCCAAAATGCAACAAGCTCATTGTTGTCACCAAGAGAACCCGTATCCTCATAGATTTCTCCCAGATTATTTAATAGTACGCCAAGGGCCATGGTAGCTACAGAATCTGCTAGCAAGTAAAAAGACCAGACTACACATTTAATCCAAATTTTGGGATTATACTTCCTGCGGTTTCCCATAATGATTAGAAATATTTGTGACGTAAGGCTGAGGAAAATCAGTGACCTTAGCTCCCATTCTTTCCACACTTCTCTTAAGCTTTTCGGAAACAACTCCACCATGATCCTCCTCTGCCGCATCAAGATCAAGTTGGTAACAACTGAAAATGTGCACATAAAACTTAATGATCATTTGCTCATAACATTTCATCTCAAATCATACCGCACATCGTATTTAAAATTGATAACAAGTTGTGCCATGGAAGATTTAAACTAGTTTTTTCATACCTGTGAATATCATAGTTCTAGTTATTGATCCAAGTGTGTTCTAAACCAGCGTCTTCGACAACATGTAAGAGAGAGAGAGAGAGAGAGAGAGAGAGAAGTGAGGGACGGGGTTAGAAAGTGTAAAGTTCCATCTGAGAATGCTATGGCCTCAGATATCTCCTACTAGTCAAATCTGCGAAAACAAATATCACTACCCTGGCAGTTCAACATGTACATTAAATTCCATAAACAACAACAAAAGATGAAATATTACGAGAAAACTTTAACATGACTCGAAATCAGCAATACCCATAAATCTGTAACCGCATACAAATTTCATAAACCCCAAATCCACAAGAACACTCGTCAATAAGTACAAACTTACGGCCCAAAAATCAGTTTCATTTACAAAAGGGTAAAGGTAATAACAATAATTGTAGCTTTATACACTAATGATATTTCAGCGTCAAATTTATCAGACATTTATCATAGTTGAAGATGGTGATAAATTGACGCTTCAATCTCAACATCTTGCTACGAATTCACACATATGAATAGATATGCAGAGAGAGAGAGAGAGAGAGAGATTTCATACTCCAACAACGTGTACATCACAACAGGGAAAAAAATGTCGAGACTTCTTCAGCCCACCAATTTCAACTTCTCTTCTCCACCAGTCCGATCGCCGACGCTTCCATCTTCCCGGAACTTCTACGACCGCTGGCGTATCTGCTGCTTTATGTGTCTATTTAACTAACCGTTAGCCAGTTTGATCAACTAGTGTAACCGGCCTCAGAGAGAAATGGTTTCCTTCCGTTCATTTATTTTGCCCCAGCTTATTTAGATGAGGAAAATAATGACATTTGATTGTAAGTTTTAAGCTACTTTTACAATTATTGACTCGGAGAATTGTTTTTACAATTTCGAACAAAAAGGGGTATTAAAATAAGAAGTCTGTGGACAAATTAAAAAGGGTTATTATTCATTGCTATCAGGTTGGTGTCTCTACTCAACTATTTTTGCATTCTTGAACCTGAATAAACCTTGGAAATCTACAATTTACATAACCCATTTCTAGTTTGAAGGTCATTGCTAGTAGTACTTGGTAATTTTTCTTTCTTTTTTTTTTTTTTTCTGGGGATAAGAAATAAATATTATTGAAACTGAGAAAATAGGACAAAAGGGGAGATGGACTAGAGATCCATCACTGTGTTACAAACAAAACTAGGACACAATGTACAGTATAATCCCATGCAAAAAATGAGCTACAGTAAGCATTAGTGCAAGACAGCATCCCAGTTCTCAGAAATAATAATAAAAAAAGGAATAGTTGTTGGTAATTACGAGCATGGTTTTCTTAATTATTTAAATAGGGAAGATGTTTTGCAGAGGCAATAAACTCTGATGCATGCATCCTTCTCACGCAACTTGTGATTATTGCAGATGCCACAAACAAGTTTAATTTCTTCAAGGGAATAATGTATCAGAACTGGCAGTAAAACATCTGGTTTTGGTGTTTAACATTTGATTGTCATCAAATCAGGATAGAAACTCAAACTATGATTGCTACAACAATTTATGATACAGCAAACTGACCACCAATAATTTATTCACTCGTTCACATCACAAGCAGCGTAGTATATGTAGAGAAGAAACTCAGGGCATAAAACCTCATAAACATGCCAACATAACACATGCAATTTGTGAGTGGTTGCAGATACAATCAAGTTTACAATCGAAGTAATATAACAGAATTTGGCAAGGTATTTGTTTTTGCTGCTAATCATTTGCTCCTATTGCCGGTGGCAAAGAAGCACAGAGCAACATTTTTTTCTAATTGAACTCTTTAACAGAGAGAAGGAGATGGTTTTAGGCTGTATTGTGCATCAGCTCTGACTCCTTGCCTTCAGCCATGCTTTTGTCCTGGAATAGAAATAACAAAATTAGAAGAACAACTATTGAGTTAACACAAAAAGAAGATGATAAGAATTAAATATCATGCTCTCTGAAAGTGCTCAAGGGAAAAAAGCATAAAAACTCACCCGTGGAGGATTAATTGAAAGATTTACAGTCTTGGCCATACTTCCTCTAACTTCAGCTTCAAAATCTTCTTTCATATTGGTTAAGGTCAATTCCTTCAAGGTTGTCACCTTCTCCAATCCAACAGGCTTTCTTAGTTTTTGACAGTTTCTGATCTCTAATTCCTTTAATTTAGGCATGGACCCTTCCTCGACAGTCCAGTCTTTCAACTCCTTCAACATCCATAACTTCAAGACAAGAAGTTCAGGAAATCCACCTTTGTGACAGGTCATTTTTTCCCCCAAGTAAGAATGAGCGAAGATCCTGAGGGTGTTCAGTTCCTTCAGCTGTCCTAGTACTTGCATTGGGTCTTCTGATAGGTGTGACAGTGACAAAGTGAAGATTCGGAGTTTTTTGGGAAGTTTGCTTTCATCAATTGCTCCTTTTAAGTTTCCAAGCAAATACAATTCTGTCAGCTTCTCGTGCTTACGCAGGGACAGAAAATTGAGGTCTGAAGGTTCACCGAAATCATTTATTGATCTCAACCTCAAAGACTCAAGATTTGTCAGCCCTTCAATCCATTCGGTTATGTGAGCAAGTGATGCAGTATGACATGTAAGTCCCAATTTCCTGAGACCACTCAAGCTCTTCAAGAAATTCACTGGGGGGCTCTTATTGCCAATTAATAGGCCCCACAATGTCTGAAGTTTGGTTAAAGAAAATCTGACAAATGGCTTTTGAATCGATATTTGCAAGTAGATTTCATTCATGTACAGATGCCGAAGTGTCTTAGCCTTCCAGATGGATGCAGGCAATGTGGATATGTTAGTGTGCTTCACATCTAAAGTCTCCAGGCACGGAAGATTACCTACTGATGCTGGAATAGAGTCCAGAAAAGTCCATCTCAGTCCTACATACCTCAAAAGCCGTAGTTTTCCTATTGTTTCTGGTAGCACTGGTTTGTATACACCTTCTAGATCAAGCACTCTGAGCAATCTAAAGCGTCGTTTAGTGATTGTCTTGTTCAGAAAATTTCCCACTTCTTCTGCGGGTTTATCTCCCTTTCGGTTGTCAAATGATACATAAGAATGTAGATATCCAATGTATTTATCTTCAAGATGATTGTTCCGGGTGTCTAAATGTTCTGCAAGCCTGCGGACACAAAGCTCTGCTGAATTAGATGTAGAATCTGATCTACGCTTGCAGTGAAAAATTCCCATGTTTTCAGCATTTGTAAAGAAGGTATCATACAGAGTACTTGGAACACGGCATGTTTTAGGCCTTCCATCTGACCTTCGTTTTACTACTTCAATCATGTTCCTAATCTCCAGTTGTTTGAAATCTTTCTTTGCTTGATCTTCAGGAGCTATCCCTTCGATTGGTGTCACAAGTTGCTCAGCAAGCCACAACTGAAGCAACCTTCTCACGGGAATCTCATACGATTTGGGAAAGAGATATAAATAATTAAGACTTGCCTTTAGATGTGGTGACAGGAATTTGTAGCCCAAGCGCCAGATAGATGAAGTATCTCGCGAAGCTAATTGATCCAGAAAAATGGATTGATTTTCATTGGAAGAAACTTCCTGCTGATCCAATCCTTTTTTCTTTCTTCCGAGCATTATCTTCTCAGTCTCCGCTAACCAATCAGAATCAGGGAAATTTGACAACAAACCTCCCAGCACACATATTGCAAGAGGTAGAGCACCACAAAGTTCCCAGATTTTCTCCAATAACTCTTCACGACTGTCCTGATCTCTTCCCACCTTCTTTAAGAACAACTCGTTACTCTCATCTTTATTCAGCAGACGAAGCTGGAGAAGAAAAATGGATTGACTAAAACTGCGAGCTACATGAGCCTCTCGGGTTATTAGGATCACTCTGCTACCATTTGATGATTTACGTGAAAAGATCCACTCAAGCTCGTACCAAGCTCCAGGTAAACTGACATCATCCAACACTATCAGATACTTCTTCTGCTCTAAAATCCCAGCAAGCTTGCTTTCTAATTCTTTGAGTTGCAATTCCTCGTCAACCTTAGCCCGTGTAACCTGTTCCAATAGGTTAATCACGACATTTCTCATATCAAAATCATGAGAGACATAAACATTAACCCAAGCACGGCATTCAAAATTTATCCTTATGTGTGAACTGTTGTAAACTGTTTTCACCAGTGTTGTCTTGCCAGAACCTGCCACACCCACTACAGAAATGAGAAAATACTTGTTGCCACCATGAAGAGTTAGTCTAGCTAACTTCAATATTTCATCCTTCATCCCGACAATATCTGTTTCCTCCAAGATCTGTGCGTCTGACACTTGTGATGGCAAATAATTAACATCGTTGCCAACATCATCTTTGCTTGTACCAGATGCTACTCGCGTATTTTTTGGGTTGAGGGACAACTCTCGTCCATAGAACCTGATATTCCGACACCTTGCTGCATCAGCTTCTTGAAAACTCAAAATCACACGGCTGCCATTTGATGAATTCGGGAAAAGAAATCTGAGAATCTCCCAAATATCAGGTGTCCAAACATCAATCAATACTATTAGGTACCTTCTCTGAATCAAGAAATCGCAGAACTCTTTCTGCGGCTCTGACGACAACTTCTCTTGATCAACTTCAGGCCCTGCTACTTGTTTCAATATATCGATGACAAGTTTTCTTTTTTCAAGCTCTTGAGGAATCTGAACCCAAGCACGGCACTGGAAGTGCATCTTGACATCTTCACACTCGTACATCTTCCACAACTCGGTTGTCCTGGCAGAAAAAGCAACATCCACCACCCAGATGCTGAAAACTGACGAGTAACCACTGATTATTAATTCTGCCAACTTCTTTGCTTCATCCTTCAAACCCATCACACCGATTTTCTTATCAGAATCATCATTTTTAGCAGCACTGCCGCCTAACCCCGCATCTTTAAGCATCTTTCCTCGCATATCTTCAACATGACCAACGAATTTCTCGATCTTATTGTTGAAACGAGCTTGGATGTAAACAGTCCGCAATTGGATAGCAGGTGAGAAAACTTTAACCAACACATTCTGTTGGTAAAATTCTTTTCTGATTTCCTTGAAGTAAGTGTCTATGGAGTCCTCTGCACGGTAAACAGCTCGCACAAGCTCGAGACTCAAGCCATTATTTTCTTGATCTTCCAATTCTTTCTGAACATTTTGTAGTTTGTTGACTGACTCTTGGACTTGAGGGCACAATCTTGTACCTGTACTTTCCTTTTGCAGCTTTCTTAGTTTCTCTATCACAGAAAAAATGATTTCCTCGACGACGGCCATTGACTCTCGAAACTCCTTCCTTTGAAAGACCAGCTAGCTGATGAACAGAAAATACAAGGAGGAGAGGAAGAGAGAAGAAAGTTTGATACTTTTAAGTACACCCCCAAATCGATGCTCACTCCAATACATATGGTCAATTATTCATGTACGTATTTAATAAAGTAGTCCACGATGAGATAATAGTCTCGGAAAAATTGCAGGTAAAAAATTAGAGCTGTCGTGAAAACGGTCGTGAAAATCAAACATTTGGGGAGGGAGAAGCCGCAATTGTCTCTCCGAGCCGCTGGTTTAGCCGACTGCTAATCGCGTTGACTTCTTTGACCGCAATTAATCATGTTTGTCGTTTCTTCTCAATTATTTTTGCATTCTTGAACATGGATAAATCTACAATTCCCATTTCCAGTCTTAAGGTCAATTAATGGTTACAATTTTTATTTTTAACATTGGCACGTTAATTCAACACCAACATAATATAAAATTTACGAGTTTGAATTGATTTTAGATAATTAATTATAAATAGATCATATAATTCGATGAGATTAATAATACTGTTATATTAGGATTTATAATTTTTAATAAAAAAATTTATTTATAAAATAATTAATTATTTAAATAATTATATCACATTAATTGTGTCGGATTAAGATTTAGAATTTTTAATACATAAATTTATTTATAATATAATTAATTATTAAATAATTATATCATACTAATTCATTTATAATTTAACACATTTGTTTTACAATTTTTTTATGTTAAAATTTTTTTTAANTTAATTGTGTCGGATTAAGATTTAGAATTTTTAATACATAAATTTATTTATAATATAATTAATTATTAAATAATTATATCATACTAATTCATTTATAATTTAACACATTTGTTTTACAATTTTTTTATGTTAAAATTTTTTTTAATTATATTTATTTATTTTTAAAAAATATTTAATTAAATTTAAAATAAAATTTATTAATATTTGAGAAAATATTATCATAAATATCATACAAATATATTAAAATATAAATAAAAATATTAAATAAATCATACGATTATCGCTATTTAATAATAATAATATTGTGTTAAATTTTTTACTTATTGATACGATTATTAAATGGTTCAAATTTAAATTGATATTTTTTTATACAATATAAATATAATATAAATATAAATACAACACCATAATTTAAATTACCATCCTTACTGTACTAGTTGTTGATAGTGTAGGTTTTGGATAAGAAACAAATATTATGAAAAGTAATAAAATAGGACAAAAGGGGGAGATGGGCAAGAGATCCATCAATCACTGGATTGCAAAAACTAATAGACAGAATTTACAGCATAATCCTGCGAAAGAAATGAGCTAAGTTAGCATGCAAGACAGCATCCCAGTTCTCATAAACAAAATATAAGGAATAGTTCTTGGTGATTACAACCATGGTTTGCTGAATATTTTAAATTGGGAGGATGCTTTGCAGTGGCAATAAACTCTGTATGGTTCGTGAGCAATATGTGATTGTTGCAGATACCACAAGCAATTTATCTAGTTTCTTCAAAGGAATGTATCAAAACTGGCAGTAAAACCTCCGGTTTTGCCGTTTAACATTTGATTGTCATCAAACCAGAAAAAACTAACCCGTGGATGATAAGTTACAAGATTTACCCTCTTGGCCATACTTCCTCTAACTTCAGCTTCAAAATCATCTTTCATATCAGTTAAGGTCAAGTCCTTCAAGTTCTCCACCTTCTCCAATCCAATAGGCTTTCTCATTTTTTTCCCCGACGTAGGAATGAGCGAAGATACAGAGGACGTTCAATTCCTTCAGCTGTCCTAGTTGTTGCATTGGGTCTTCAGATAGGTATGACAATGACAAACTGAACCTTCGGAGTTTTGGGGGAAGTTTCCTTCCATCAATTGCTTCCGTTAACTTTTTCCAAGCAAACACAATTCCGTCAGCTTCTCGTGCTCCCCCAGGGATAGAGAGTTGAGTTCTTAAGGTTCGCCAAAATCATTTATTGATCTCAACTTCAAAGCCTCAAGATTTTTCAGCCTCTCTATCCATTTAGTTAACTTATCAAGTGATGCAGTATGGCATGTAAGTTCCAATTTCCTGAGACTCGTCAAGCTTGTCAACCCATTCACTGCATGGATCTTATTGCCAAGTAATAAGACCCACAATGTCTGAAGTTTGGTAAAAGAAATTTCGACCAATAGCTTTTGAATCGATTTCTGCAAGTAGATTTCATTCATGTACAGATGCCGAAGTCTCTTTGCCTTCCAGATGGATGCAGGTATTGTGGTTAAATTACCTACTGATGCTGGAATAGAGTCCAGGAAAGTCCATCTCAGTCCTACATACCTCAAAAGCGGAGTTTTCCTAGTGTTTCTGGTAGCGCTGGTTTGTATACACCTTCTAGATCAAGCACTCTGAGCAATCTAAAGCCTCTTTTAGTGATTGTCTTGTTCAGAACATTTGCCACTTCTTCTGCGGGTTTATCTCCCTTTCGGGCGTCAAATGATAAATAGGAATGGAGATACTCAACGGATTTATCTTCAGGAGGATTGTTCCGTCCGTCAAAACGTTCTGCAAGCCTGCGGTCACAAATCTGTGCTGAATTGGATGTAGAATCTGATCTAAGCTTGCTGTGAAAAAATCCCACGTTTTCGGCATTTGTAAAGAAAGTACCATGCAGAGTACTTGGAACACGGCATGTTTTAGGCCTTCCATCTGGTCTTCGTTTTACTACTTCAATCATGTTCCTGAGCTCCAGTTCTTCGAAATTTTCCTTTGCTTGATCTTCAGGAGCTATTTTCCCCCCCCTTGGATTGGTGCCACTAGCTGTTCAGTAAGCCACAACTGAAGCAACCTCCTCACAGGAATCTCATGCGACTTGGGAAGGAGACAAATAATTAAGACTTGCCTTTAGATGTGGTGACAGGAATTTATAGCCCCAGCTCCAGATAGCCGAAGTATCCAACGAAACTAATTCATCTGCACACATGGATTGATTTTCATTAGAAGCTTCCTGCTCATCCAATCCCTTCTTATTTCTTCTGAAGTTGTCCCCTTTAATCGCCGCTGACCAATCATAATAAGTTAAATTTGACAACAAACCTCCCAGCACACATACTGCAAGAGGTAGACCGCCACATATTTTCAAGATTTTCTCCCATAACATTTCACTAATTTCCTGATTTCTTCCCACCTTCCTTAACAGCAATTTTTTACCCTTTATCTTCATCCAGCAGAGGAAGCTGGAGAAGAAAAATGGATTTACTAAAACTGCGAGCTACGTAAGCCTTTCGGTTTATTAGGATCACTCTGCTGCCATTTGATGATTTAGACGAAAAGATCCATTTAAGCTCGTACCAAGCTCCAGGTAAATGCATATCATCCAACACTGCTAGGTACTTCTGCTGCTCTAAGATCCCAGCAAGCTTCCTTTCTAATTCATTGAGTTGCAATTCCTCGTCAACCTTGGCCCGTGTAACCTGCTCCAATAGGTTAATCACGACATTTCTTGTATCATAATCACTAGAAACATAAACATTAACCCAAGAACGGCATTCAAAATTTCTCCTTGTGTTTGAACTTTTGTAAATTGTTTCCACCAGTGCTGTCTTGCCAGTACCTGCCACACCCACTACAGAAATGAGAAAGTACTTGTTGCCACCATGAAAAGTTAGTCTTGCTAACTTCTCTATTTCATCCTCCATACCGACAATGTCTATTTCCTCCTCCGGGATCTTTTCATCTCAAGCTTATAATGGGGAAGAATTAACTTCATTGCCAACATCATCTTTACAAGTACCAGATGCTACTCCCTTATGTTTTCGGTTGAGTGACAACTCTCGTCCATAGAACCTCATATTCCGACATCTTGCTGCATCATCTTCTTTCAAACTAAAAATCATTCGCCTACCATTTGATGCATTCGGGAAGACAAATCTGAGAATCTCCCAATTATCAGGTGTCCAAACATCAACCAATACTACTACGTACTTTCTCTGAATCAAGAAATCGCGGAGCTCTTTTTGCAGCTCTGACGTCAGCTTCCCTTGGTCACCTTCAGGCCCTGCAACCTGTTTCAATATGTCAATGACAAGTTTTCTTTTTTCAAACTCTCGAGGAACCTGAGCCCAAGCACGCCTATGGAAGTGTTTCTTGAGATCTTGAAGCTCGTATATCTCAAGTAACTCGGTTATCCTAGCAGAGTCAGCAACATCTACCACACAGATACTGAAAACTGACGAGTGACCTTCGATTATTAGTTCTGCCAACTCTTTTTCTCCATCCTTCAAACCCAACATACCGGTTTTCTTGTCAGAACCATCATTTTTAGCAGCGCTGCTACCTGACGCGGCGTGTTGAACATCACTAATTAATTTCGTGATCTCATTGTTGACACGAGCATGGATATAAACCGACCTCAATTGATCAGGTGGGAAAACTTCAAACAACACATTTTGTTGGTAAAACTTTTTTCTAATTTCAACGAGGATAGTGTCCATGGAGTCCTCTCTGCACGGTAAACAGCTCGCACAAGGTCGATACTCAAGCCATTACTTTCTGAACGTCTTGTAGTTTTTTGACTGACTCTCCGACGCGAGGACACTCCTTTTGCAAATTTGTTAGTTTCTCCATCAAATTAAAAATGATTGTGCCTCGACGACGGCCATTGATTCTCAAAACTCCGTCCTTGGCGAGACCAGCTAGCTGATGAACAGGAAGATACAAGGAGAAAGGAAGAGTGAAGAAAGTTTGATCTTTTCACGTACACCCCCATATCAATGCTCACTCTAATACGGATGACTAATTATTCATGTACGTATTTGTAAAATTTTTTACGATCAAGTTGAGGTGATAGAAACAGTAATGATAAGATATCTACGAAAATGTATTCAAAAAGGCCGTTACATTCGTTATTTAATTTGTTAAAATACGAAATAAATAATTTTAAAAATTATAAAAAATATGTTATTCTATAAGGGAGTATTACCCCCATTAGCAATGTCATTTGAAAAGTAATTTTCAGAATATCCAGCAAGGACAGCAAGGAAAATCAGATTCCCCATAAGGGAAATATGTAGCATTCAATATTTTCTTGGGGATTAATAGAACTATAGAGGAGTGCAAGGAAGCAAAGAACCAGTTCAACCTTTTATGCATATATAAATTGAAAAATGATCTCAGTAGTCATTGATGAATGATTCTGAAGAAATTAACATTACGGAAACCTATCAAAACAAAAAATGATAGGGATTTACGGTAGGATCCTTAAAATCTAACAATATTTACACCAAACAGACGAAATTTTGCTCCAAATTTCCGAACTTATTACACTATGAATCAGAGAAGATAAGAGATCTCAAGGTCTTCTCGGCAGGTTCAGTACATATCTTGCACCTCATTATGCTTGACCTTAAGATGCACTTGGAAAAACAATGATATAAACACTTTAACCTTCGTACGTGCTGGTCTAGAATGCTGTGGAATTCGATGGCGTTTCTCTCGGATGCAAGCCTGGGACATTTTCTCTTTTTCGAAACTGAGGGCAGCTCTAAAGTGGAGCAGTTACTTTTGAACTTGACTAAGCATTGCCAACAGAGTTACTTTTGTTAACACCTTGCAGCTCCATGGGAGAATTAGTGATGCTACCAACAGAACCAAGAGTCTGCGAGCTTAACTGTGGGCTAGCGGGACAAACATCTGGGTTACCAGCACTCATGCCATGAACTGCCCCAGAACTTATCTGTGGGCTCATTGGAGTTCGTTGACTCAATTGCTGTGGGTTCATTGGGGTTGTTTGACTCAATTGTTGTGGGCTCAGCTGCTGCTGTGGTTGTTGCTGCGTCTGAGGTTGTTGGTTCAATTGTGGAATTGCCATGGTTGATGGTGAACCTACCTGTGAAGGGGAAACAACAGCCTGTAGTGGGGAAGTTGTTTCTTGCTGCTGGGGCAGCTGTAATTGCTGCTGCTGGGATTGTATTTGTTGTTGTTGCAGTTGCTGCTGCAGTTGTTGCTGTTGTTGCTGCTGTAATTGCTGTTGCTGTTGAAACTGCATCTGTTTTTGCTGCTGCTGTTGTTGGTTCATGTAAAGATTCATCCCTGGCATCGTCTTTGGCGGACCCATAGGTCCCATCGGCCCCATTGAAGTCCGTTGTATGGGACTTATGTTAGCTCGGTTTAGATTTTGGCCCAGCATTGATGAAAGACCAGCTGAACCTGGAAGTCTTGGCCCAGACATGCCAGCTATGCCAGACTGAGGGCCTCCTAACATGCCGGCTCGCATCTTAAACTTGGATGCCACTAGAGCAGCTTGTGCTGGAGTTAATTTTCCAGATCGAAGCTGCTGGCTTAATGCATTGCTGAGATTTGAAGCCTGGCTCAAATTCATAGAGCTTTGGTTCAAATTCATAGGGTTTTGATCCACATTACCCATACTAGATATAGGCACCATTGGCGCTGACATTCCCATCCCTCCTACTCCTCGTGCACCTCCCATGCCCATAGCATTGCCCAGGCCCCCAAGCCCAATCATGTTATTTCCCATGTTCCCCATACCCACTGCATTACCAAGTCCCATCATCATTTTTCTTTGCATTTGTGCCTGTTGCTGCGGTTGTTGTTGCTGCTGCTGTGGCTGCAACATCTGAAGTTGAAGAGCAGAAGGCTTATTGACCATGTGATTACCCAACTCCATATTTGAATTCTGGCCGATTGCATTCAAGTGTGAGAGTGGATTTGGGCCAAGCATCATCGGCGATCTCTTGAATTGCTGCTGCTGAATCAAGCACTGTTGATTTTGTGGCTGCTGCTGCTGTTGTTGTGGTTGTTGAGGCGGCTGCTGCTGCTGGGTCTGGAGTGGTGGTTGTGTATCAAGCTGTTGTGGCCTTCCAGGCATTGAAACACCAGGATGGTGTCCTTGAGACATCTGTATGGTCTGAGGGTTTCCAGGAGGAAGAACTCTTGCCCCTGCTAGTAGATTCTGTGGCGAATTTAAAGATGTAATATTGCTGTTGGTAGGCTTGGCACCTTCGCTGGATGTTGGACCAGAAACTGCTGCTCCATATTGCTGCATCTCAACTCCCAAACTATTTGAGGGAGTTCCAGCAGTATTTGGTTGATTGTTTGGGGCAATATTCATGCGTGTTGGTTTTAGTTGAACCTGGTCTTCAACAAGACATCCTTCATGTATCATCTGTGCATGAGCAAGCAACATTACTTAGATAAACAGCAAAAAAATAGCCTGTAACCTGAACCTCATTTCTATGTATCTAGGCCATGTTTCAGGACATACCAGTGTGCAAAACTGTTCCGCAAGCAAATCTGCCAAGTTCTGTTACAAAAATTTAGTCACATTCGTAAGTCAGGATATCAGAGCAGCTAACTTGAGGATAGGCAGACTCGAAAGAAGAGATCCCATCTACAGAAAATTATGAAAAAAAGAACTGTTGTTGATGAAAAAACTTTAGCAAATGCATCCCTTCCCCTTAACTATGCACTAAGCAGGAACCACATTTCACTAATTCTAAGGAAATAATGGAGTCTACCCAGCCAAAAGACAATCTTGCTTTAGAGTAGAGCACAGTGCCTAGTATCATAGACCACCAGAAAGATTCTGGATCTATCAGTAGTGATCTCTGCAGCAATTTCTTATGCAGTAAAGAAGCCATGATTATTGTCAGAGAGTTGCAAACAATTAAGTTGATGAAAACAAGATCTCATAACAAAAAGGTATGTAAAGGGACCAGAAGAGGTGATGCCCAAATACTTAACAATGCCAGTTTTAAAGCATAATCATGGAGGAGAATTAAGATGTTGTTTGTATGTGCTAGATTCCACAATTCAGCAAACTGAAGGATGAGATGGTTGAAAGGAAAGTGGTACAGAACATCCGTCACTTGCCCCATTTAACAAGGGACGGGCAATATCTAATCAATTCAACCAAAAGAAAAGGTTGTAGCTCTGCAAACAGAAAATTTATGTGGCAAACTTACAGAATTGGGTAATGTAGGAAGATAATCCTCTGCAGACAGAATATCACCATTATCGGTGTCTCCATAATAAATTGCTACAGCACCATCATTTGGCTTCTCCAACATTATCATTCTGCTTCGCAACCGATGAACAATAGATACAACATTTCCTGTGGAAGCAAAATGGAGTTTAGACAAAGAGAAGAATCTATAGATACTAAAAAGGACCAGAAATCTAACTCAGAATCAACAACCAGACCTTGAACAATTTGCTCTGGGTGTGCAACATTTAAGACTCTTGTCTTGCAATTGTTCATGCTACCACCAACAATTGACTTTGATAATGGCCTTTCATCGTCTTTAAAGTCCTCATTACTGGAAACATTGGACAGACAGACCGTTAGATTTTGAATCGAATATGCACCAGATTTTCTCCGGGGGTAGTCGTCAACCTTCTTCTTTCTGGAATTCAATTGATGCCTGAAACAATGGAAATACCAAAGAGCAAGAAATATTAATCACATTTTCACTTGTATAAAAGCTTGTCAAATTGATGAAATATGAAATACAAATACTTCATGCCAATGTGCACTCCCCAAACTATGATTTGTATCCGTTCCATTTTATCAAACCTTTAGTGTCTCAAACAAAACATAAGTTCTGCAATGCTAGCAATCAACAGAATGAACACTACTATGAATGAAAACATCTAGTCTGCGATGGATAATAATCTATTGCATTCAGAATAGGATTACATAGATTGAAAGGATTGCTGAACATATATGCATAAAGTAACCATGGAATTGTAATGCAATGGTAGTTTTATTGGATTATACCTCATGGTCACCATTTTAATCTTTGAGAATCTTTCAAGAATGGATTGACCAGCCCAATGTGGGGTATCAACAGAAGGACTATTTGCATTCAGTGGAACATTCATATTACTAACACTAGCAGGAGACCCAACTCCACTCATTGCTGGAGTCTTTGGGAGGGAACTTGATCTCCGCTTAGCTGCAACCTGAGCCTGGTGCTGTTGTTGCATGGAATCATTAGCACCAGACGTCAGCGATTGGGTCCCACCAACAGCAGGAACCGAGGTGACTGCTGACTTCTCCTTCTGAGATGCACCAAGAACAGTAGATGCAGCAACTGCTCCAAAGTGTTGTCCAATTGAACCACTTGAAAATTCTCCAGATTTTGATGATAATGGAGATTGAGGCAAAGCCCCTGCAGATAACCGTGGACTTTGTGCTGATTTCCTCTTTTGGAACTGTTCCTCCTTCCTTGAGTCTTTCTCAAGATGCTGTCCCACACTATTCCAGGGTGACTGAGGGAGACCAGATGTCATAAATGCATGATGTGGTAATCTTTGTTGAAGCCGTGGTTGATGCACTTCCATATGGTTTACATCTGTCCCCACCATATGAATATCATTTTTACTCTGAAGCTCAGACCCATCCAATCCATCCGGGTCAAATGGTTCTTGCTTGGGAACAATTCTCATATTCTGGTGACCTGCAGCAAATGACATTGTCCCAGTCTCCTGATTTGGAAACCTATCAAAAGCCTCCCGGGGATACCTCTGAATGCCTGTATTAGCATACTGCATTCCCCTTGCCATTGCTTGTTGGTGTAAAAACGTATTCTTCCAGCTAAAATCTGCTCCACGGAGGCCGTCTATAGAAGTTCCTATTTGCTGCTGTTGAATTCCATCAGAACCCATTGGGGTAAGTCTAGCTCTCTTATTAAAACTAGATAAGGGAGACATTGGTCCATCTTGATTCTCCCTTTTCGGATGAATAGCAGTGGAGTTCAAATTGTCAGTGTATGAGATCATAATCTCCTGTCCGGCAGAAGACCCATGATCCTGCATACTTCTTGGTATTCCACCCCCCACAGGATACCTTGCTTGTTGAGATGCCAAAGATACTGATGGAATCGAGGCATCTGGTACAAAACTTTTAGGTCTTAAGGCCAACATGTGGTTTGGCACTAGATTTTGAGCAGTCAAATTCTCGTTGACATGCTGAGGCATCATATTACCTGAAAGAACTCCTGAGTCTCCAAACCTGCCATTGGAGCTTTCCGGGACTCTATCTATGCAAACCTTCTTCCCATGGATCTTATTATTTGATGTGACAGTTACTTCCTGCATCTGCCTCAATCTCTTTCTCCGCAGATAGCTCAGAGACAAATTAAGCTGCAAGTGAATTTACCAAAGTTAAGATTATAAAAAGCCAGTTCCTACCTCCAATAAGTATGAAGTCATTCTCATAATTCGTTACCTTTACAGAAACTGGACCAGAAGAGAGCCTATCCAATTTTGGACTAGGATCTAGGCAAAGTTGCGGTTTCAACGCTTTTAGTATCCGAGACTCCACTTCCTACAGTTGCAAGCAAGCTTGTTATTTTACATCATAACACCACGATACAATAGAGATTAGATAATACTTACCATCAGATCGCCATAAGTCCAAGAATTGTCCGTGATCAAGGGAATATCCTTCACTACATTCTCCAAAGACATCCTAAGGCACACTTTATTGACTATCAGGGATCCATCCGTAAGCAAATGAATAGATCCTTCTGGACTGCAGTTTCTGTAATCTCGCACCTGCAAGGATATATTGGTGATCCCCACATTCAAAATACAAATGACATTATATAAGGTTTGTAATCTAAAATGATTTACTATCTTTCTAAGAATCAAAACTTTGTATTAAAAACAAAAAGTATACACAGGGAACAAGCTGTCCACACAAAAAAGAACTGTCTGAATAACCTTACTAGAAAAGAAGAAAAAAATTATGAAATCATAGCTCAGCTAAGAAAATGTAGACAGAAGACTGATCAGAAACAAAATCTGTGCACCCAAACTTAAAAATCAAATACATCTGCTTGCATAACTATTTAATGAAAGAGATACATCTTTTCTTTCTTCAACAATCACTAGCTCCACATATAGATGCGAGCATGCATATGCAAATGTTTCCTTACAAAATAGTTTACTACCATATGCAGAATTCATTATATGCATACATCAAAATCAGCCTCCCAATGAGAAGGTGCATTGGTAGAGGTAAAATTCTATAAAGATATTTACCTCACAAACAAGCGTTCCATCAACAAATTTGCAAGGAATATCATCCAGAAGATCTCCAGGCAAATGCCCGGATTCAATCGCCTACAAACAAAGGAGGAAGAGAAAGAGTTACATTTGTTCTTTTATCAATAAGCTAATAAGAATATATAGGCAATTATTATGGTCCAGATGGCAATTCACTGTAACATAAACCAACTTCCTTACACAAGCATGTAAATGGATTGAATTCAGCCATAAACAGATTAAATTATGAGGTACAATAGTAACTAATCTTCTTTTCCTATAATCACTTCTATTGTTCGGTTGAAAAGTTCAACTACATGGCAGGAAGCTGATCCTACCCAGCACTAAATCCTGTCGTCAGCAAGTTATGTGGTCTATCTACCAACCTGCAAGTAGTAGACAGATTTCATCTTCTTATACTAATTGAACTGACTTGCAAAAAGTTTTTCCCTACCACACTAGAAATAAGTTCCAAAATGTGCATGCACAGTAAATAGACACCATATGAGTTTGTTACAATATATTCTGATACACAAATGCAATAACTTAAGATTTGATACAACAGTTGAGACAAATCACCCAAGAAAAGAAATAAAAAGAAAACAAAAAAATATTTACCGAGAATAGAGTTTCAGAGGCCCTATCATATGGATGTAACAACTTTGGAACATCTTGAAGCTTAACCTGACGTGCAACCTCTTTCTGACAATTCAGAAGTTACAAGGCCTTAAAACCAACTCATAAGATATTGTCTGTTGCTATCTATTTATTTTATTCAATTTCTCTATAAATTTAATGTTGTTTTCAACAAACCTCTGATGGTGTTCCAATAGAATATCCACCAGGGTAGAGGTTCAATACGAAGGAAACTTCATGATCTGTCAAGGAAGAAAGAATCAACAGATTCAAGATCAAAACATTAATGGAGATGCCAAACCAAACCAACTGTGACTCTAACCTGCAGGAATGCCAAGCCGTTCATCAGAACAGGAGACCTTACCAGCATCCTCACCCTATATCAAAGTTACATATTATGATAAGTGAAAATATAAACAGTGTGCAATATAATAATTACAGCAAAACAAAGTTTGAAGTGTTCCACAAGCTGCAGAAAAGCCGAGCAATCTATAACATTTTCCTCACAAAACAGGGAAATAAATTAATCCTGAACTTCTAAACTTGAGTTCTGGGACCTCTGTTGATCTGGCTCCCCAAAAATGAAAATTAGCTATAAGAGTAAACTAGTTGTATTTGGTTAAGTTAAACATGCACAGCGACTTTTGGTTCTTTGAATACCAAAGAATGCAAATGGCAAGATTCGAAGTTTTCATAGTCTAACTTTCCTATTTCTCATCACTCAAATGAAGCACAACCATGATGTAGCTAATGAAAAGAAATAAATGTTTTAACCAGCAGTTTTATGGCATGTGAAATGCCATCCGTTAAAGTCCTTGGTAGAGCATCCAAAATAATTTTAAGACCACATAAAACCAAAAATTCACAACACATCATCTCCCCGCCAAAATAATAAAACAATGATATAACAGAAACAATCTAGAATTACACCATAAATTAAAACTACCAAAAAGGAAAACAAACACAACTTTCTGCAGCTTCAGAGATTAAATTAATCAAAAGAAAAGCAACTAAAATTAAAGTCTAGAACTCATACTGTAAGTAATTTAATTTCCAAAATCGAAAATTCAAGATCAATTAAGCCAATTACTCTTAAGTTCAGTGAAGGGTAATGCTTTTACATTTCACAAAGCCATGTACCAAAAGATTTTAAGAGAATAAAAGAAAAAAAAAATATGAAATCTCTTCAAGCGGGAAAAATAGTTCACAAAATCTTTATAGCTTCAAGTACATACGCACACATGCAAATGACAGAGGATGTATGGATGAATCGTTTTCTTATCATTCAATTCAACTCAAAAAAATAAATTGCACCCATTATTTGCTTTCCTCGTAATTTTATTTCTTATACTATATCTTCTGTTCTCATTTCAAAAATCAGACAGACTGATTTAGTTTCAAAAAGTTTACCCCCTGCTTTTGAGTTCGAGAGTTTTCTTCTGAATTCTCTGACGCTTCATCTATAGAAATATCTGATTGAAGGGAAGGCTTTGGACGAAATCTTGTACCAGCCTTGGAAACCTTAAATGAAACACCCATATGATCCTTCGAAAAACTTAAAAAAAATCTTATGTTGTACGGACCATGAGAAAGTTAGCAAGCTGCAATGGAAAACACAGAATTGAGTCTGAAAGTTAGTTTTTGAGAAGATAAACTAAGCACCCAGGTGAACTTTCGAAATTGTTTAAGGTTTTCAGAACCCAAATTTCAAGAAATTGAGATTTATTAGCGTTTGGATGGCGCGAAAACGAAGAAAACCAGAGAAAGTCGATAGTAAACTACGAGATCATGTAAAAGTCTATTGGGGTTATCGGGGTTCCAACGAGTTGACCAAGATGACCTTTTACCGCAATTGAGCTGAGTTTCTGGAATGGCGTTTGTATAGTGTGATCATGAAAGCTAAGACAAGAAATCAAAAAGAAAAGAAAAAAAAAAAGGAATTAAAGAATGGGAATTCGATTTTGAAAAGCTTAAATCAGAATAGCCAGACGGGGGATGCGCGCTAGAAACTAAGGATATTAAAGGGAGGGTGTTTGGATAGAGAGAAAGTGGAAGGGAACGCAGTTAAGATTAAGAAAGTGATTAACCCTAGAGAAACCAAAAAAAAAAAATAACAGTTGGCAGTTGGATGAATCAAAGAGCTATTAACAGAAAACAAGAGTAAGACTGTGAGAGAGAGAGAGAGAGAGAGAGAGAGGCTGGGAAACTCAAAAGAGAAGTACCCTTCCTAGTTTGCGACTAATCTCTTGGATTTGGGTCTGGTTTTTCTGCGTAAAGCTCTGTTTGGCTGCCTCTTTTTTCTCTTTTTATTGGCTGTTGCCACTAAGCCAATTTGCAAAGTGCTTTTACAAAGTTTTTTTTTTTTTTTTTAAATAAGTAGTTCTATTATAAAAATTTTAAAAAAAATAAATTATATATATTTACTAATAAAAATTATAATTTATGTAATTCAATTTAGAATTTGTGTTCATGTAATTAGTCAAAAAAATTCATGACTTGTAAAAAGCAATTTTTCAATTATTAAAATGATTAATCAAATCCCAAGAATACAACAAATCTTTTATCCATTGGCATCATTTAACAAGAACACCACAGAAGATCTTCTTCATTGATTCTATAACTGGGGCCTACAGAAAAGTCCCAATGATCAATTTGGGGGTGGGTTCTTCCTGAAGCTCCGTTTTGCATAGTAAAAATTCCTGAGAATGAGACAGAAGATCATGTCAGCTGAATCTGATGGTCAAGTCCAGTACCCGGCTCAGGGTTGTTATGCTAAAACACTACTAAAAATTGCAAAAATTTTGGAAAGCAAATCAGTTTTGTCTGGAAGGAGAAAGGAAAGAGGTATAAGTGCCAAAAAAATCCAGAGACCTAAGTGTTAATATGGTTAAAAGAATCTTAAACAGGAGTCATGATCTTTAATCCCAGCTCCCAGATTAAAGACAACCAGAAAAGAAAAGGGCTAATTATTCTCTTACCTGTACTTGCTGCTGACTAAACAGATTAAAAAAAAGCCCGGTTTCAGAGCAGGCAACAAGTTCAGTAAACTCATTGTAGTTTTCCGTTTGATTGCCCAATGCTGCGAGTGAAATGGAAACCTGCAAGAGTATTTAAGGAGAGAATAGTTTCAAATAATAGATCATAGTCAGATGACTCACTCGAAGGCTTCTAATAATGAAAAGCCCTATCGCACACCCGGAACGATGAGTTCTGGAACACAGCACCTATGACAAAGTTGCAGTACGATGTATGTTGCACGGTCTTCCAAAGAACCTTCTTTACTTGAATACCAAGCATCTAATCAACATTATCTCCATGGTAACTCCTGCTTGAAATCGGTAAGCTCACCTGCATAAAATAATTACATATTTCATCTGCACCAATAATGACTCAAATGTTTGGACGAATAAGAGGCTTCTAATATGGAACGATTGGAAGGTATGATCGATGCTTATTAAGAGAAGCTAAGCTGTAAAAACTATAACTCAGACTCAGAAGCATTAATAATGTAGGATGTGACATTAACATTGCATAGCACAAATAACAATAAATAAACAACACAGATTGCCTAAAATTGCTACTTCAAATTTTAGGAAGGATGATGCTTCAATAAATGTTGTAAGTGTAAAAAATTTAAGAAGATAAACAGTGTATTTCTCAATCAAATGGTGTCCCCAGTCAAGAAAATGCCTCTGNNNATAAACAGTGTATTTCTCAATCAAATGGTGTCCCCAGTCAAGAAAATGCCTCTGTATCAATAACTACCTAACACCCTATCCGCCGGCTACTGAATAAATCGCCCCGGTGTTCATTGATCTCCATCTTTAACTGGGACAAATGATTAGTACATTATTTCGGAAACTATCAACTAAATAAAGTAACAGATTTTCCATGCATGCCTGGAGATCTTTGTTTTGAAGCACACCCGTAATTGACAACAAAGCAATTCGGTTTCAGAATCTGTGGGGGACATAAATCCTGAGAAGTGAGAAAATTGAGGCTAACAAGTCAAAATCTGCAGCAGCAAAGCAATTTCTGGTAGCATATCTGATGTGCTTCAGGAATCAATTGTATCCTTGTGCTCAATTTGGTCGTCAAGGTAACTAATTTGCTCCTTGGTATCATTGTTCTACAAGCAGAACGTAACTTCTTCAACAAAGTGACAGAACATAATCCTCTTCCAAAGGTCACCCTAACAGTAAGAAGTTTCATCTTGAGTAAAGTGTAAGAAGTTTCCTCTTCCCCTGGCTGTCAATGTTTTCGGCTGTTTCCTGGCGTTCTTACTCAGCTTCATTAGTTAAGAAAGGGAAGAGGAAATATTTAAGATCTTCAGGGACCATTTCAGAATCAACAATTCTTAAGAAATAGAAGATTTTGAGCAAGGCATGGGTTTAAAAAACTTATAAATGTGATCATGATGGGGTAATTTGTTGGCGAGAATCTGTTTTCTTCAGAAGTGAGAAACATCCTCATGAGGGTGGCCTGAAATTCACCCCGCTGAGTAAGACACACACCAGCTTCCAACCCTTTTCTTCTTCTTTGCTCACCCTGCATCAGATCAGACTCTTTTGCGGGAAAGAAGCGATTAGGGCTTGGAAGGTTAATTGAATTATGAAGTTGAAGTTTTGTTATGTCTACTTCACAGAAAAACAAATTGGTCCAAGGAGAGCAGTACTTGTGCTGAATGTGTCTCTAGAATAATAGCCACAACTAGCAATGTAAATGTTATAGAACCTTGGAATACCTGTGCTTTCCGTCATCAAAAGAGGAGCACCAACATAGAACAAATAAAAGAGAAAGAGAGGAGGCCCAGAGATAGGGAGCAAACAGTATAGAGTCACGGCGCCTTGGTGTAAAGTAAATTGTACGTCATGCTAAGCTCCATTTCAATTAATTTAGAAAGCATTTTCATAAAAAAGATGGTGGAAAACGGATTGGGTGCTTTCTCCCTCCGTGAAGTTGAGTTGGTTACCTCTAGAAATCCTTTAGCTGTAAGCAATTTATCTTTGTAGGATACGGAATCACTATAAATAAAAATTGAGAGACTTACTAGGACCTGAACTTCAGGAATCCTTTCTGGTCTTGTAATATAACCCTCCAGATTCTTAACTTCATCTTCAGTACGAAATAAGGCATCCACGAGTGAATAGGGACTCTAAGTTTCTCACTGCTTGCTGATCTGAGAAAAGTCCTGTCAAAAACATTAGAATGGATAGAATTGAAAAGCGGGAGCCTGTCTAACCCATGAGAAAGTTATAAAGTGACAACTAGTCCAATTGCCTCAGCCAGAGCACATTATCTTCTAAAGCATAAGCAGTAATGGGTCCGGACACCCTAGTCCAAAAGAAGAAATGGAGCCCTTAATGCAGTTAATTCAGTGTTTGCATCAAGAGATCCAATACAATGCTCATCATATATATATCTGTCCGGTTATTTTTGGGAGTACCAAGAGCAAAAGTTGCTACTGAATCTGCAGCTAGGATGCAGACTACGCAATATGTCTGATCCAAAGCTTGGGATCATACTTTCTGCGACGACCCAGAACAATCAGTTTTATTTGAAAGGTGAGGCTAAGGAGAACCGTCAGTCGCAGATCCCATTCCTTCCACAATTTCCGAAACCTCGGAGGAATTACTTCCATTTCTTCCTTCATCTTGTTGAAATCGATCAAACTGCTAACAACTGAATTTGATTGTTAAACATCAGAAATTCTATTCATAGAAGAAAATAATAATAAGTAAATACATACTGGGAATTGATTGTTACCTTGAAAGATGAACCAGTAGCAACTGCAACTTTTATTTTGAGATCTGTTTGATCAATTGAACTGTTCATAGTTCGTATTAACTCAATTGAAAAATTAATAAAGTGAATTAACATTATGAACTTTAGAAGATAAAATGCAGATTACAATACTTGCTGTTAGGACAAGAATAATATATGTGGTACTTAATTAGACAACAAGCATCTTATATACGATGTCATGTCGCTACGATTTCATGACTCAAGCTATGAAGAATCAGACGTGAGATTTGACAAATACTTTAGCGGGGTCTTCGAATAAACCACGAAGGCGATGGCAATAAAGACATCATGGATGACGACAGAGATCAAAATCCAACTCAAGTGATTGCACTGATTGGCAAGGAGGCTCAGGGAAAAAGACTGGCAAGATAAGTATACAATAGAGTTGATGATGTGAAGTTGCATTTCACCAAACGTGCCTGGGTTCATATCACTGTTGTGTACAAAGCTAGAGATGCGTTGATTGACACATTGAAACAAATTCATCAACAAGACATTTTGAAGATGGAAGCAGCAATTTCGGAGGAAGACTGATGGGGAGAATCACTGATGTCTTATATGATTCTAGATATCTTCTTGTGATGGAGAATGTCGAGAATCCTCAATTTCGAGGATCCTTCATCCGTGCCCTCTGTTCCTCGACAAAACAACGCAAAATAATCCTAACTACTCACGCTGAAAATTATGTTGTACCTCATACTCCTCTGCCTCTTTCCATATTAAACGATGAGGATAGTTGGAAATTGTTCTTAAAACAGGCACGAATTGCAAAAGATGGCTAGTATTTTTCAGAATTTACGAAACTCAAGGATCAAATTCTGAACTTATGGTGTTTTTCCTTTACGAATAGTCCTTGCTGGTTTATTATCTACCAAAGAAGTAAGATGTGATAATTAGTAATAAGTGATTGAGCATTCAAATAACATCAAGAGAGACATCTTGGCTTTGGAGATTGAAGAACTTCCATCACAGCTAAAGCTATGTTCACATGGGAATTTCCCGAGAGAATATGAAATCCCTCAGCGCGGCCAAAACATCCGAAGATCTAGCTGAAATGTAGAACTTCATCAGAAGCATGATTCAAGTAATAAGACGGAAATTAGATGGGGAGGCCGAAAACATGTTGCATGTTTCCTCTCTCCAAATGCAGTTGATGCAGGATTCTTTTACCAGCAACTCAAATCATCTCATCCATCTACAAAACAACACCCATTTCCAGTTTGGCGGCTAGCAGGCAGCGTGGGCAGCAAGAACAATATCCCCACTTCATCTCTTCACATGCGTTCTTATATGGCATTTGGCAGCTGAATCGGAGTCCGGAGACGCTTCCGCTGACACAGGAATAAATATGTTTCTTCAAAAAATTATCAACTCTGAAAGAATGGGCTTCGGAGCTATGAAGGTGCTTGATCTCGATGGTGTCTATAAACCTGGATTTAACCAGGCTGTTGCCGAACAACTTCTATTGTTAAGGTATCTAGGCCTGAGGTCAACTTCTGTAGATTATCTTCCGGAAGTGGAATTGTCGTACGTAGAAACCTTAGATTTGAGTCGTACTTAAATAGGGCAATTGCCTCAGTATCTATTTGAACTAGTTTAACGTAAACTGGAGTCTTCAGGAATCCAATGACAAATTGTAAACTTTATGGGGAGCTTACATTGAATATACCACTGAATTCTCAAAATTGAAAAATCATAGAAGGTTAAGCCTGAAAATAGCCGATCGCCTTCCTCAACTGACCCAACTACGTTCCTTAAAGTTGAACCAAATGATGATCAATCTCTGTAAAATATCTTAGAGAAAATGGAAGAACATTACGAGCTAAAAGGACCTGTATTTGCATGGAAAATTACTGTCGAATTCAGAAATCGGTAACATTTGCTCTCCTTCTAACCTGAAGACCATAGCTTTGTCGACTGTTGATACGAAGATTATTCAGTGTCTGGACAGGAACTGAACTAAGGAATAAACTCACTAGACTCAGAATCAAAAGCAAATTACTTAATCAATCGTTATTTCTACATTCTTATAATATTCATGTATATGAAGAAAGAGATTGATTCAGCCATTAGCAGCTGCAGAATCGGTAAGTTTCTTCATTAAAAATAGATTAATATCGTTTAACAGGGACAGATAATTACTACTTTGGAAAACTGTTCAACCTATTAAGATATCTGTATTGTGATCACCATGCATGCCTGTAAACCTTGGTTATGAATCAGAATCAAAGGCCAATTAAAAAAAAATCAGTCCCTAGTCTATAGAAATTTTTAGCTGCAATGGCAGTATCGAGGGCAAAAAGAAAAGTGATTCCGTAGTCTGGTGACAACGAAGCTAAAAGGAGGTGTTTATGCTTTGAGAGAGAAAAAAAGAAAATTATAGAAGATCCCTATAGCAATTATAGGATGGTGGTCTTTGTTTAAGAGACTGCATCTCTTTCCAGGCTTCCACCAAGCATTTTTATTCCCGCATTCAACATTTTTGTCAAAGGAGAGTATAACGAAAGGATTAGTGCAAAGGAGAGTACCCACATCAATATAATTTTCGGAAAGAAAACTTGTTACTAACATCAATGACAAAACAAACATTGTCCTAGTCAATACATAACCTTCAATCATGCAGTAATATCTTCCGCACATATTGGTTTCATTGCCGAAGTTTGTCTTGCACAAGATTGCATATGTTTAATCCTAAAACAGAAATGATTATAAAATTAGTAAATTTAACAACCACTCAATTCAGATTGCAGAAAAAAATTGAAGGCTAAAAACTGGGAAAGGAAAATGGTAAGAATATATAGTAAAGGAAATAGAAGGAAAATGTGCAACAATGGAGGTAACTTACCCACGAAGGATTAAACTCAAACTTTTCTTCTTTGACGATCCCACCCATGCTTCTTTTGATTTCCTTTCTAAAATCTTCTTTCAAATTGGTTAAGGTCAATTGCTTCAAATTATTCTCATCCACATTCCGCAATACCTCTAGCTTCTGTATATTTTTGCAACATCTGATCTCTAATTTTCGTAGCTCGGGCATAGATCCTTGTTCGATAGTACAGTTGTTTAGGTCATTTAGCATCCATAATTTCAAGACACGGAGGCTAGGAAATCCACCTTGACAAGTAATCTCTTTCCCTGTGTACGAACTGGCAAAAAGTCTAAGGATATTCAGATGCTTCAGCTCACCTAACACTTGCATTGGATCGTTGGATAGTTTAGACACGGACAAAGTTAGGACTTTTAGATTTGGTGGAAGGACGCGTAGGTTAAAGTCTGTTGGTAACTCTCCCACTAAATACAAATCTTTCAGGTTCTCGTGCTTTTCCATAGATCCCAAATCAAGCTTTGAAGGTTCACTACATTCATTTATTGCTCTCAACTTCAAAGATTCAAGACTGATTAGCTTAGAACAAATCCACTCAATTATCTTCGGAAGCGGTTCTGTATGGCATGTCAGGCGTAATTTCCTCAGACCAGTCAACCCCGTCAACCAGTTGATTGGAGGGTCATTATTTCCGATCAATAAACCTGATAATGTCTGAAGGTTGGCTAAAGAATCTCCACAGAATGATCTATGAATTGACATTTTAAAATGAATCCCATCCATATAGAGATGACGAAGCTTCTTTGCCTTCCAGATGGATTTAGGCAACGTGGTTATGTTAGTGTACTTCACATCTAAAGTCTCTAGATGCAGAAGATCGCCTACTGATTCCGGGATTAATTCTAGAAAAGTTCGCCGCAGACCTACGTACCTTAAAAGCGTGAGTTTTCCTAGCTTTTCAGGTAGCATTGGTTTATACACACCTTCAAGATCAAGCACCGTGAGCAATCCACAGCCTCCTTTGATGATTGCTGTTTCCAGAAAATTGCCTACTTCATCTGTTGGTTTATCTCCCATTCGGATGTTGAAAGATATATAAGAACGGATATATCGAACATTCTCTGCTGAAGGAGTGTTGTTCTGGATGTCTGAATGTTCTGCAAGTCTGCGGATTTTGTACTCTGGAGACTCTGATTTAGCATCTGAAATGCCATGGATGTGAAACAATCGCAAGTTCTCACCATATCGAAACAAGTCGTCGTACAGAGTACTAGGCACAGCACATGTTTTAGGCCCTCCATCTGACCTCCGTTTTTTGATGTCAATCATCTTCCTTTTCCCAAGTTCTTCTAGATATTCCTCCATCAGATCTTCAGGAGCCTTTCCATTTCCTGCGGATGGCGTCACCAATCCCTCGGCAAGCCACAACAGAAACAGCCTTCTCACAGAGATCTCAGACGATTTGGGGAAGAGACCTAAGTAAAGGAGACATGCCCTTAAAGGAGAGGATAGATCCGAGAAAGCTGATTTATTGGTTTGCTCAATTACTCTTGACCATTCAACATAGCTAAATTCTTTAGTAGACAACAAACCTCCCAACATTCGTATCGCATAAGGGAGATCTCGACATTTTTTCAAGATTTTTTCCTTTAGATTCATTAACTCTGAATTACTTGTGTCTTTTCTCACCGTCTTTAAGAATAACTCCCAACTCTCATCACTGCTCAGTGGACGTAGCTGAACGACAGTGGGTCTAAACTCACGTACCACATTGTAATCGCGGACAGTTAGGATAACTCTGCTGCCACTTAACGAGTTTGGCAAGGCCAATTTGAGTTTGTTCCAAACATTAGATTGATGGACATCATCCAAGACTATTAAGTACCTTTTCCGGAGAAGAATCTGACGAAGCTTCGGACGCAATATCTCGACAGAAAGTTCGCCTTCGACCTTAACCACTGCAACCTGCTCCAAAATGTGAAGCAAGACATCCCTCTCCCGAAAAAATTGAGAAACAGAAACCCAAACACAGCAGTCAAAATTGTCGCTTACATGTGAATGGTAGACTGTTCTAACTAGAGTTGTCTTGCCAGATCCACCCTCACCCACCACTGCGATGAGGAAATACAAGTCGTAAACATTAGCAATTAAATGGCATAACTCCTGTCTTTCATCGTTAAGACCAACTATATCTGTTTCCTCATCACAGTCAGATTCAGCTCGAACTTCTGGTCCTGGTTCGATGGTCTCAATTCCATCAGCAGCATCTTCAACTAACTCTTTATCCTCCAATTTTCTCGATTTAGCTGAACAGTTGGAATCAGAAGACACCTCGCCAAAGCTTTTGTTGTCCAATCGTAATAATTGACTGTCTTTCAGCTTATCTAAGTTGCTTGACAAATCTTGTGGAGTAACTGAATTGTTTCCTTCAGCTGTTCCACCAACAATTTGTTCGCTTTCCGATGATTGAACGGGCAGTTGCTTCAAATTATTCATCGGAGCTTGTTGCGAAAATAATTTATTAAACAACCTTTCTAGGTCGTCTAGGTCGTCCTCTAGGTTCTTGCTGAAACGAAATCGACTGCTCTGTGACTTAAACTGGATGCGAGAGAAAGCCTTAATAATGGCCTTCTGCTGCTGCAATACTGTTTTAACGAGGAAGGAATCTATGGTATCCTCCGCAGAGTAAACAGTTCGCAGAAGCTCAATCCTCCAGTCATCATCTGTCGACGGAATTTCTAGATCATCATTTAGGAGGCCGTCCACGATTTTCTTCTGAAACTTTTCTAGCATCTCGATGAAGTGATTGACGAGAGTCCCAAATCTTGGTTCTATAAGTTGCTTGCTTGTAAGCATATTTTTTAGTTTCTCTATCACAAGGGAAATCGTTAATTCAGCATCCATGGATTCTCTATCTCTCCTGGTATCTTTTCTGCGAAAACCGTAAATTGTGGTGAAAAAAGAAACCCAAATGCTCTGGTTTTGACATTTTATTACGGTAATTTGCAGTCAAGTCCTAGTTATTTAACAAAAGTTTGAAATTCATTAAACCTTTATCAAGTTCATCAGCTAAATTCTTTATAATTTTGAACAATATTTCGTAAAAGCCCTTGAACCTTCTGTTATTGACATTTCATAAAAGCAATTGGCTTGGTAACTAGTCATTTTCAATTGATTAATTTGCTGTCCTAATCTATCCGCAAGTTGAGGGTCATGACAAATGGTTAACGACAATAAGAGGGATGATGACAAGTATTCAAATAAAAAAAAAAAAAGAAGAAGAAGATAGCAGAGCTGAGAGAGAGAGAGACTCAAAATAGAAGCACGGCAGCGGGAGAAAAAGCTGTGCTTGATAAGAAGAAAAAAATGAGGCCCACTATGTTCATAGCACTGAAAGGCCGTTCATCTCCCAGCAAGAGAGAAATAGCTCGCCAATTAGCTGATTTTCTCAAATACCCTCTAATCGACGAAGATGATTTCTTAGCCCTTCAAAATTCCCTTCGAACTTCCTCTGAAAAAGCCATAATTTCCACGGAACACCTAAACAACTTGTCTTTTGAGCTTGCCTGCCAAATAGCTTCGACTCAGCTAGAATTAGGGATCAGTGTCATCGTTAACATGCCACTCTTTAATCGAACTAATCTGGATCGGTTGATGCAGCTTGCAAGTTCTAAAGGAGCTTCTCGGATCGTCATAGAATGCAAGACAGAAGATTACGACGGTAACGACGATGTTGGATGTACTGACATACCAAAGTTCACAGTCGACACAACAAGGCCATTTGATGTGGGGCACTTTGTTTCTGGTATACCGGAGCTTGCAGATTTTCATTTGAAGAGAGATCAGGTGATCACGAGAGATAACCTGTCGACGAATTTGTCCTCAAAAAGGTTACTGGAAAAGGCTGACAGCAGAGATATGGGGAGAGAACAAACGGCTTCAAAAAAATTTCACGGACACCTGCATGCGTTAACCCTCACTGAACAACCAAGAAAAGTCAATAAACTACTCAGCTGCAAAAGTTGCCTGGAACCCGTTTCTGGTCCAACCTACCAATGTGTCGTATGCGATCAGTTCACCTTCCACAAGTCATGCGCTGAATCGCCAGCTCTTCCTTGGGAGAATATTCCCGACTATCTCAAGGAAAATTCACCTGCAGAATACCACTTCCCAGAGACGCGCGGATGCATGCGTTGTGAAGTTTTTTCATACGATTGTCATGATTGCCTCTTAGAAACCAACCTCAAATGTGGATTTTTACCCACAATTTTCAATCTTCAAGAACACCAACATCCACTCAATTTGGTAGTCTTGCCGCTTGCATATAATTATGAATATGACTGTTCAGTATGTTTAAAGTATGGGAGGTCAATTAGCTACAAATGCTTTGACTGCAACTTCAACCTCCATGTCGATTGTGCTTCGTTACCGAGAGAGCTTAATAGCGAATCTCATCGCCATCGCCTGACCCTTGTATCTTCTCTCTATGATGACACAAAAGACAGTTTCATAAGTTACTTCTGCAATCTGTGCAACAAGATGGTAGTCCCTGGAGAATGGATCTACTGCTGTGCAGCTTGTGATTTCTACACTCACCTGAGTTGCGAGTGAGTTACGGTGGTGAACCATTTTGGGGAAACATTTTCTTTGCAAAAAGGTTTTATGTATTTCAAAACATTTTAGTTAACTCCATTGATCATTATTTACCTAGCTTGATATTACACTAGAGTCTCAAAATAATTAATGTTAACTTTGTCTATTTATTTATTTATCTTTTATCTAAAAATATGAAATAATATTTATTTTTTTTAAAAAAAAGAAAAAAGAAAAATAGTGTTATAAAAGTAAATATATAAATAAATTAATTAAATTAAAATAATGTTCATAAACACGTTAAGTTAAAACCAAAAAGTAAAAATATTTAAATTTATGTCTGTGCATGAATAAAAAATAAATAAAAATAAACACATTAATTCAGGTTGATTTTGATTTTCTTTTTGAATTAAAAAAATAGAGATAATTTATAAAATGGGGCTCTAGAAAGAAAGAAGAAGGGTGGATAATGGTCAGCTTTTTATTAAAAAAAAAATTTATTTTATTAATTAAATAATTTTATTAAATCAACCAAGAGAGAGGATTGTTGTCCCTGTAAAATGCACATGCCAAGGACACGTGTATCAGACTTTATAAAAGTTTAGCAGAAAAATATAATAATTCACAGTAGTGAGAAAATTTGAATTAGGATAATTTTTTTATCAGTTTCATCAATCAATGGCAGTAGACTTTGAGTCAACGCGAAAGTCTTTACAAGTTTTCTATCTCTCTCTGTCGGCCTTCGCAGCACCACAACTTTTATTAGTTTAATAAAAAAAAAAAAAACAAATTTAATATATTAGGTGAAGCAATAATTACTTAAAATAAATACATTATTAGAAAGCACCTGCATATTCCTGAGAATGGGGATGTTTGAACATTAGCAATTTCAGGAACCCACCCCGGCCAGCATATTATCAAAACTTCAATGCAAGCAAGTAAAACCAACCCAAAGCATTCAGGCCAAATTACACTGAAGCTACAAATACATGAATGTCTCTCTCTCTCTCTCTCTCCCACTTTAGATATTTATTTTAGAATGTATCTTTCTCGATAATATAATATGCATACAACAAATTAATTGCGTTAATTACTTCAAGCTAGGCAACATTACAGCAAACTAAACTACTTTCCAATGAGATGAGCTCTGGCATGGCCCTTCGATATCTGAAACTGCTTTGTCAAACCAAAATGAGCCATAAGAAGCCATACATGTGAGAGCAGCTCTCCACCTCGTCTCAGTTGTCGACCATGCTGACTACCTCTACTTTGACTTGCAGCATAACTTAACATCTCTGTCCAAACTTCTTTGATAATCTCCCATTTCTTCCTTTTGTCTGAAATTTCATTTAGCGCTGATGCAACCCTGCATGCATCAAATAACACAGACTTGCTTCTGTCTCCTTTTACTTTCATGGGCGGCACGTAAGTTTTCACTTTAAGTAACATTGTCGAAGCTTGAATTCTTTTCTTCATTTTCTTGTCCAAGTCTTGGGTGTCGTGGTACTTTTCATGACCATAGATGGACGTCCGTTCTTCGAGGAACTTCCTGGCTTCACAAACTGTGTCTCGAAACCTGATAAGCCCTATTGCAGCTGGCAACAAGAAAGGATACATAACCAGTATATACAACATGTACCGTGACAAAAGCATGCCCATTTCACGATTTGATTTGATTTCACCTGCATTGTTGTTGTTCTGAGTGCTCGTTTTAGGTTTCGCTTTTGTTTCACATGCATTGCTGTCCTGAGTGGTCATTTCGGGATTTGATTCGATGTCAATTGTAAGATTGTCGTCCCCAGTCTCTGAATTACGGCAAAGTTCCGTTGCTATGTGCCAGATAAGGATGCTTTGATCAAACTCAACATCCTTAACACTCCACTCAAGATCCCGACGCTTATTTATCTCAAGAGCATGGCTTCCCCTCGTGTATATCTCTCCAAATTGTATGTCGCTTCCATGTTTCTCCTTGTCAGCCTTGAGCTGATGCTTACTCTTGACATGATCGAATCCCCTCGTGTATATCTCTCCAAATTGTATGTCGCTTCCATGTTTCTCCTTGTCAGCCTTGAGCTGATGCTTACTCTTGACATGATCGAAAATTAGCTGTGTCAAATGTTCTTCGGGCATCTGTATATAGCTTTTATAACGGTGCTTCTCCCATATTTTATCCAAGCAAAAGAAACTCATAATTCTCCAACCAGGTTCTTCTTCAAGGAAAAAGCCTGTAAAACTGTATTGTCCCATGGAATTTGACCACCTTTGTTCCTTGATGAATGGTTCCAGCCATTGAATCGGTTTTAAGATGATCGTTTTACCATGCTTGATCAACCAATTTCTCGACTGGTCTGAGAAAAGTAGAACAAGAGCTGCATATATTTCTAAAAGAACGGCCACAATCAACAACCCAAAGGATATGTAAATGTCTGCTTGGGCATATTTCTGCTCGTCGACAAATGAAAAAAACCCCAACACGATGCCGGTGAGAAGAATAGTGATAACACGTCGAATGAGACCCCACGGAGTATAAGTAACAGTTGCCTTTGTGTACAGCAGATCGTACATGAACCCTAGTTCGATTGCTATCACGTCAAAAACATTAGCAGCAGACATATCTTTGAATAAAGATCTACTGATTTCGTGCTCTTGGGGGCTGAGGATGAGATCTGCAAACAGACACTTGAATTTACGGAATAATTCATAGGCTTGAAATATGCGTCTATCATCTTCACTAGAAGTGATTTTATCTCCTGATGCAGATATGTTTGTTTTATCGGCCGGAGCATCTGTCATTTCTTTTGCCTCCAGGAAATACCCTTCTGCGTGTCTCAAACAGTACTCTTCCATGAATTTGTGATAATTAGGACCAGCATCAGCAGGAGTGAGCATAGAGTCTCTGAGTCGATCACTGCTTACCGACCAAAGAGTCCATGTTCTCTCCACATATTTGATACATCCAACAAAAATCATTGGTATTGCAAGTGCTGAGAGACGAGATCCGTTCCATGCTGTAAAAAAGATCAACAATGCTGCGAGCGTTTGGACAACAAGTTGAAAAGCATGTCGCAAGTACAATTCATTGTCTTCCAAAGCGTAAGCTGTGATAGTATCAGGACCACCCAAATGCAAAAGAAGAAATGGAGCCCAAAATGCCGTAATTTCAATGTTGGAATCGACAAGACCACCATGTTCATAGATTTCTCCAAGGTCATTTAAGAGTATTCCAAGTGCCATGGTTGCTACAGAATCTGCTAGCAAGTAGGCAGACCAGACTACACATTTGATCCAAGTTTTGGGATTGCACTTCCTACGATTGCCAAAAATGATTAGAAGTATTTGACACAAGAGGCTGAGAAGTATCATTGCTCTCAGCTCCCATTGCTTCCACAGTTTTCTTAACCTTGGAGGAAATACCTCCATTATCGCCCTCTTCTTCATCAAGATCAAGGTGCTAACAACTGAAAATAATGAAAAAGAAAATGAAAACACTTCAAAAGACAATCCTATATTCGCATCTGTAAAATGCAGATTTGGAGCAAATCAACATCGTTTTGATTCTTTAAAAAACTGCAAATCAATCATATACGCTTGGAGGTAATTGTATGGAGAACAGACTGAAAGATTATGAGTGGCCTGTCCAATGAATATTTGTCAAAGAGAGAAACAAATAAATAAAGCAAGAAAACAAGTAGTAAAACACAGATTCGTACCTGTGACGATCATCTCGTGGATCTATATTTTGTTCTTCGTCCGACCCCAGGAAACCTTTGCACGCCTCCGTTACCTTTTGGAAGGCCTACTCTCCGTAGAAACTGATTACCTTGACTGTCCCTTGGCCTGTAGGCCCTGACACAAGATTAGAATTCTAGCTCTTCCAGAATGGTATCTCGCTGATGGGTCGGGCACCCCCCCGGAAGGAGACCTTCTTCGTCTTCCGTTCTAGCTTTCTCTTATAGAAAATAAACACTTTGTAAACCGCAGTTTCGGTCGGAGTGTCGACGGGAAGAAGACAGAGAATCAGAGATTGGAAGTAAAAATCTTCCCAGCCTGATTAGTGTATGGAATTGGTTAAACGCTATGACCAGTTTTTCTATGACAGGTGATTTGAAGTTTTTGTCTGAAAGCAGTGACGATTTGTTTTATATATATATATATATATATATATATCGAATATTCATTTTAAAACTTCCAAGCAACGTGACAACAGAAAACTACTGTTTGTTTCTTTGTCTTTAACCGAGAGAATTAATAGATTTTTTTTTTTTTTGTTTTTGGATTACTAAAGTCTAGTATTATATTATTGAATAAATAAGTATTTTCAAATATTTTCTTCAAATTTAATGAAATTATACATAAATTTAATTTTTTTAAAAATTAATAGATAGTACTACTTAATAGTAATACCGTTATATTTGACTATTAATTTACTAACTAAAATAATAAAATAATTAAAATAATTTTATATGTATAAATTTTATATATTAATATTTTTTACATATTTTTTTT